>QNGE01000198.1:81289-299883 GCA_008508345.1 Paragonimus westermani
CGGTGTACCAGAAATGGTAAGTTTTTCAGGAAGAGATGCCAACCATCTTCCAACCCCCAACCTGGAGGACCAGGAGACTGTGGTTTGTCAGACCTCTACCTATTGGCCTGCCTGGTATGAGTAACTCTGTCCAGTTTAGCCCAACAGGTCATCGAGATGTGCAAGCCGTCACACTACGTCAAGATCCAGTCTCACAGTGACTGTAAATGATGTAATTAACCACTGAGTGAACCAGAAACGACGCAACTTACCCCCAAACTGATGTGAAAGGAGATAATTCATTAATCAATATATACCAAACCGTCGGAAACAGTTCCAAACTAATCCCTACCCAGTTTATACCTTCGAAACCCATCATCACTGAAAATAGAGTATTGAACAGAGCACAGAATTAATTGGGAAAAACTGTGCCACATAGAAACCAGCCTTCGATTAATACGATGGCTTAGAATGCTAATTCATTTTCGAAAGTGGAAGAAAAACACCGGTATATCATAAAAGGAATTTATCAGGGTGGAATCTTCGAGTGAATATCTCATCCATCCGTTTGTGATTCAATTTCCGGAAAAAGACATCTTTTCACACTAGAACGCCGGATGAATTGATTCCGTACCTATGATACAAGTATGTAATCTATTAAGAATGATATCATAAAGAGCCTAAGGTAATTAGTGATCAGCATCGTGCCAAACCGAATTAGGGATCCATATTTGGATGCTGTTATTTCCTTCAAAAAAAGGAAGACTATCGTTTTCTGTGAATTGGGGTTATTTATTGCTTAGACAATGTTATTAGGGAAGTAGGTAAAATCTACCCTGTCACTCACTTCAAGGTTGTAGATGTAAACATCAAAAATATCAGTAATGCATACTGGACAGTGAACTAGGCTGTACGTGAATATCACCGTGATGACCGTGATTTCCGCGCTTAGTCTGCTCGTCTTGGATACAAACCTGGTTAAAGATCAGCCGTTTGGAGCAGCTTCAGAAGCCAGAGTAGGATAGAACTGCACTTGCTGCTGTGCACAATACTGACGTCAGCGTCTTTCTCTGAATTCCGCTCACTAGTATGGCTGAGCGTTAGGCTTGACACTGCTCAACGCAGATTAGCAGAATTGCGCTGCAAATTGACTGGCTGGCAGGACGGTTGACTAGCTGATTGACCATCTGATAGTAATTTATTGGATGATCATTCCGATAATGGCACGAGAGCACGTGGTTCCCGGATTGTATTAGACAAAGCCGTGCAATGATAACACTACGTACGCAAGAAAGCCACGTGTTTAGCATAGTTTTATATGAGGATTCGTTGGTCGGATTTAGTTCCTAATGTTTGAGTGTCATGCGTGTGATAGTACGGGGATAGCAGCATTGTATCCTACCTCAGTTGATCGTCGTTACCCATCTGTTAGTTGGTACACAGTGCCAGTGATGGTTAAGTTCGATGTTCATTGATGATCCGCAGGGACTAGATTAATGGTATTATCCAGCTCCAAGTAGGCTGTGTACAATTTTCAATCCAAAATTGCTCGTGTCATACGGCTGAATGATGACCGTACAAATGAGTAGAACCTTGAGCGACCGGATATCCGTGCACACAGAATCTTATTTCGGTTAGTGGCTAGGTCACAGACTGCATTCCGCCTGTTGTTTTGAGTGTGATTAAAATGATCTAAAGTAATTATCTCGGATTTCTTTCAGCGAATGACTTTGACCAACCGGGTATCGTGCGACTGAAGAAGAAAATCACTCTCTGCACTCGGGAGTGCGCGTTCTGTTAAATAACCCACATTACGCAACGCTGTTCTCCAAGATTTTATGGTGCGTGTTATTTAAGTTAACATCACTTTTAAGCGCTCTTAAGAGATGCTGTAGGTCGCTTCCACCAGGTAAAACAATTTCACGCTTCTTTGCTTCATAAAATTTATACAGATAACATTTTAATATCTCACACTGAACACTACCCACAGTCAGTCGTAATCCTTGAATTCAGACTAACACTACGGCCGGCCCACTCCCTAATTAAACAGGGTACTCGAGGCTCTCTCCTATTATAGCTCTTCCGTAGTGCATATAATTTTTCGAGCCGTATTCTCACACCGACCGTCGAGTTTGTGGGTCGAGTGTTCTAACCACAACTCCAGTACCTTAGAACTAGGCGTGACCGTTCGTTCTTATCCATGCGTTCAATTGCAGATTTTTGTGAATAGTGTTCTGGTTGCATGATCGGTTAAAAAGAAGAAAAACCACAGATGCTCTGTTCTATCCATTCAATAAACCACGTAATCAATAATGTTTAGGTATGTATATATGTACGTATTTTGATATATACATACGACTTTCAACTACGGTTGTTTCATAACTTTCTTTTAGAAGTTTGCCTGCACTCACTAAACCCCTTCTTCCCTCTGGGAAGAAGATCTAGATGACTCATCAAGGTTTTCAGATATTCGTTTCTTTAATCGCACAGTCGGCTGACTTAATCGGCCGGTTTACCGGGAAGTCACAAAGGAAGGTCAGTAGTTACAGTCGTCGTTATTTTTCCTGTAATTCAAAACCATGGTTTAATATGAATTTCCTGTTCACGAACAACCATTGGGCCAAAATCGGAGATTCATTGTAAGGAGCTAGTAGTCACTTCTCAAACATCATAAGCAGTTCCTCATTAACCATCGTTACTTGCAAGACCTCATTGCCAGAGAGGTGAGTCGAATTTTGGAATCTCTACTGGATCACACTCATTCCGCAACGACATGGCATTTAAATGAGACACAATTGCTAAAAATCTGGGTTTCGTCTGGATTTGAACCATCCACAGAAACAGTATGCTCAAACGCACCAAGCGTTGCACAGGGAGCACAGTAGATTTCATATTTGAACTCACTTACCTGCTCAGTCCATTGCCATATGGAATTTAGCAAGTAGTTCAGTGGCTTGACTGCCAAGCATGACTTTCCAACAGTCTACGCTGGAATCCATCTACATCACCAATGAGCATTGAGAATCCATTACTTAATAGTGGTGTTATAGCTGCTTTTTCCTTACACGATTATTCTCTGCCGGCATTATTGCTCTGTCTCAAAAAACTCCACCTCTCATGTCACCCACCCGCTGCATTGAAACACACGTTGGTGGAAGGCACATAAAATTCCGAGGTAGAGAGAGGGAGAATGAAAGAAGGAACACTACCCCCAGGTGGCCAGAACTGACGGTGACTCAACATAGACCAACACGTGAACACCCGATCAGAAATCTGACGTTTCTAATCGTGAAGCACATAGCCGTAACAGATCACGTGGTTGAAACAACCACTTCGTTTATCGTCGTGTTACCCAATCACAATCCAAAAATGTTTGCGTTTTCCGCAAGGTTGTTTAGCCAGCGTAACTGACCAGCTAGAGGTACTGACCTAGTCATCCTTGTGTGCCTTGACATTGAAAGTGTTTACCCTACTATGCGCCGTACTCACGTGAAGTTCGTTCGTTTCGTTTTCTTCTCACTAGATGCTAACCTGACGTAACTGAACATTTTGTGTAATCAGCTGAAGAGAACGTAGGACCCGTTTGCATCTTGTGATCTCTGTCTTCTTACCACTCCGAATAAATGCTACGTAACTGTCGTACAAAATTCACCGTATTGACGTGGCACTCAGCGGTTACAAAAGCAAAATAATCACACGATGTGTTTGACTGTCATTTTCTTCCCAGCCGGTTCGTTCAGAAATATTGTGCTCGGTGTAAATTTCTAAACAGCTGAGCTTTTTTGAAAGTTGTTCAATCGTGTGAATCCTCGATGTTTGAAATAAATACCGTAAGGCACCCAGCTACTGTTTTTGAGAAAATCACAACAGCGGTAAGAAAAATCGATGCTCTTTTATACAGAACCATTAGTGCAACCAACGCGTTGTTATGATTGGCTCGTTCATCGTAATTTCTGCGGTGCGGACCTGAGCAACGTGAGCGTTTAAATCTAAAACGTGTTCAGACAACTTACTGTTAATTATCATCTATCGCAAACAAGTTCGATGTAGCAGCTAATTTTCGCTTTGTATTCGTAAGCGCCGATCTATCACAGCTTTAGTTAAAACAGCTTGCGCTCGGACTTTGACTATTTAAACGCTTTCCATTCAGGATACTGTTCCGATCCAATCTCACTACATATACTTTCGGCGTAAAATGCGCGAGGAAGAGGCGTACCTGTTCATGAATAATCCCCAGCAGTCTCAGGTTTATTCTATTGTCCTGAACGGGTTCTTGCTCATGAATAACTACTGCTTGCTTCAGCCATTTCGAGGTCTTCCCTTATAACTTACGCGAGAGGTTTAAACTCAAGTAGGATTTCTAAGGCCATTCGAAGTCCCTAATTCTTAATACTACACTAAACCGAATTAAGTACCTAGGGGTGGCATTCTATCCCTTGTGCTCATCTATATGCAAACTGGAGCAATGTGTACAGGAGCCACCGGTTCAGGTTACACAGGTACCAGTGTGGAGCGTTCCAGTGATTTAAAAAGTTCGGAGGAAGGTTAGGATAAGAGAAGATGAAAGAGAGGGCTAACCAAGTATAGTCTATCATTAGCCTTGACAACTGAAGTGAACGCTGAAATGGTTTTCTACTTTCTCACTGAACTACAAGTCTACCTGCAACTTAGTGAAGTGTCGTTAGGCTGTGAAACTCACCAGGCGAGGAGTGAGAAAGGGAAGTGAATGGAAATGACCAATCGGAGTTGGTGTGAGTAGCTGCAAACAGAAGAAGTAAGAGGTTTGGAGCTTTTAGGTAGTTAGGCAAACATACCAGTGTTAATGTGAAGGTTTAAGCTGACCACATGGAAAAGAGACACACAACCGAGTGTGTTTCTGGAAGAAAATAGTTAGAGACGATGAGACCCAAGTTGATTTGGTTGCTATAGGAACGAAGACCGTTGTCACTGCAGTAATTCCTGAACCCATTAAGAAGTAGAGTGGTGCTACGAAGAAAGCGAAGAGACTTCGCCTAGAGAACCTAGTTAAATCTTTCTCAGCAAGTAGCCATCATTGTGGTATAAAGACTGAGTAAACATGTGTGATTTACTACATGTAACGTATGCAACCGACAATTTTTATAGTTCGGGATGAAAAGTGCTACAGATTACCACGATTGAAATAGTTTCAGGGGGATGCAGAAGTCATGTTTTGGTTACTTGACACCACAGCTTCGGAAATATCGCAAAATATAATGAACAGTCGGAAGTCCGGATAGCATCTAGTTCGAAGGGAATCTGCGTATACCTGACAGGGTTAGACGGGTGACGTCTACTGTGAGTGCGGATAAATGTTACAAGTACTTACAGAGAATTAAACAAGTTCTGCATCGAAGAGAGACGGCAGAAAATTGTGGAAAATCTTGCTGAGAATTAGGGTGTCTCTTTTAAGTAGTGTTCAGGTCTCCCTAGGCGACGGAACAGACTTCGTGCAGGTTGTTTAACTAGTGTGATTTTCGGAAGGGTGGGGTGTTATTACTGTCTAACTTAGCGTTCCTTAGACAACAGTTGGTTCAGTGTGTGGCTAGCTTTACTGAACTGCTGGGAGTAGCTCAAACGCGTTTTACAGAGCTGTTCTGAGAAACAGAGTCAAATTGCAATGAGCGGACTTGAAAACACCCGATTCATGGTTTCTTGCTCAAATAGGATTTACATGGGATCGCACGGAAATTTTCTCAATCCACGGGACGATCACAGCAGTGGATGATGGCATTTGGTTCAGGTTAAAACTAAATTTCTGCCTCCATGAGCCTATACATGATTTGGTATATTCCCGATTTGTTAAGTCGATTTGATTAAACTCAAACAACAATCCGTCCACGTCCGACCAGAAAGGGATACTGGCGAAAGCACGTTCCATAGCAAAATTAATGAGTACTGCGTGTTCCTTTTCCCGGTCCTCATGCGTGGAAGCAACTCACAAGAGTTCATTCTCAGGCGTTCATTCTATTAATTTAGTCTGTTCTTTATTTCTACGTTTGATTATCCCCTTTGTAACTTACACATACACAAAGTTATATTTTCATTCTGACTCTGTGAACGTATAAGCTTTGGGGAAAGGAATCTTGTTACTCATTATTTCTGCTGACGCTACTTTCGTAACTTGGATATGGAAAGAGACATTTGTGTTTGTCAGTTTTGATTATTCATCAGTTCTATTCTGTTGCTAGCGGTGTCAACATTCCTTTTGCTAAGATCGCATTCTATCCACGGGGAATGAGGAATTCTCTCTCCTTGTGAGCTCTCGCTGTAAGCTCGAAGATTTCACCGACGCAGACAGACAAACCATTCCTAGCTTCAATCAGTTCGTCTCAGAAAGTGAACAGAACTCGAGTAAACTTAAGATTGGAAAAAACACGGTATAGTTTTAGTTGACAACCTCAGAGTTAAATTCTGTTTCATTTTACCAAGGAAAAATTCAGGGTGGTTTAAGTGTTTGTCTACTGCCGTTCTCAATTAGTCGCGGCTTCAACACTCATACGGATTATCCATTTAACATCTTTCGTTCTTACAGATCGTCAGTCATTTTCATCCGAACGTTACCCACGAACATGCGATGTGTTGCGATTTATTTTGCCTATGTTTTTTGCTACTCATGAGTAAGCTCAGTTTAGCATAACAATTTTTGTAATTTTCATAAATGTGATGGTCGTGAGGTTATCGGATGGGATTAACAGTTCAGCTAATGTCTTCTCTAAAGATAGGTGGTAACCCTGCAGAGTACTTACAACAGAATGCGGTTGAGCGTTTGTATATGACAATTATATTGTGTTTGTAGAGGCCAGCAGGATTACCTAGTGTGAATAAGAGCCGGAGTTCATACTCAAAGGAAGTGAGTACACTTCTTATAAATGAGCTTAAAGAAGAACAAATAAGTTCTACCTTTTTCTTCAAAAAAGCCTGGCTCAACTAACCATACGAGTGCGATAGTCACAACAAAATCACATTCTGTATACCGGTAGTCGTTCCGCAGTTTCGTAATGGACACCAAACTTTATGAATTTAAATTTAGACACCAACCGTTTTGATAGTGAAGAAGCTCACTTTGTACAATTATTCCTGTGACCTTGCTAAACACTAGGCTGATGTACGATAGGGAAGAATTCATATGCGACATGTCTAAAGATGGCTTTATTCACATGAGTTTGTGATTATAATTATGTCTTAACCACTTGAGTTCGGATAACCACTTTCACTGAGTTAAAATCCACTAAATTCTTATGAAGGTTATCACATGCATTGGGGCAACACATAGTTCGTGGAGTGCACACAGTTCGATGCTGATGAGTCTGCAAGGGAAATCTTGCTTGTAATGATGTACACTGATGGATATCGTTTACAAGATTTATGAGGATTTACCCCCCAACAAACGTGCAGCTGAGAGAACACTGGGTGTGCACTGCCAGGTCTACAGATTTGTCTATATTTTTTGGGCAAAAACACACGATTTTGACTGTCTGCAGATAGTTCTGTTATTCTGGTTGCTCAACACTGTCATTTATTCGAGTCTGTAGGCCGCTTGTGTGCCATATCACACTGCTCATTCGTCGTGTGATGGTAGCCAAAAATTACAAGTAGTTCGGTGACTGCGCTAGTGTCATTGGAGAAGAACTCAAACGATTAAGACAGATATCCGCAAACTTACTTTAATCGACTTTCAGTAATGCTGACTTGTCCAGTTTGCTTTTCACCACAGTCTCATTTCGAACATATCCGCAGATTAGTGAGAAAGTAAATATTTCCCCCTAAATGTGACCCCATTAGGTTCTTGATTCTAATCGTCATAGCCATTGACTGCAAGAAGTGATAGTTTCAAAAATGTGGAAAAACTTTGAGAAACAGAATGTAGAAAAGACTGAAGTAACCATGATCAGATGAAGAAACTGTATAAACATACCAAGAGGCTAAATAAACGCCCGTCATTATTGGGCATAATTGATAGCATTTTCTTTGCGGCATCGGAAAAAACCTCAAAACATCCCGAAGTTAACTGACTAAAAAAAAGGCAGTCTGTTTTTCCAATGAATCTCATTTTAAATCAGTATTCTTTAGAGCCAGCATTTCCCCCCTTATATTGGTTTACCGCTGTTTTTTTAAGATGTCCTATACTCGAAGCGATCAGCATATTTGTGTCAGATAACTAATGTAGTACGGTTACACAAATTTCTATGAAGAGTTTCCGAACACGGCTTCATCAACCAAAAACTTGTGGTTGCCTCCCAAGTTAAAGGTCGGTCTACAGGTTGTGATTTATATATCCAGCTAACCTTATGTCAATCAAACGAAGGTCTTGAAATCATAAACCCATGGTGTAAATTTCACAACAGCTGAAATGTTATCAACATAACCGGTGCTGACTAACCTCAATGAACATGAAAAGCTGTATTTTTCCCTTCTCAGACATATATGAGCAGGGTACCTAAGAATAATTCTGTGATATCATGTGCAACCCAGATTGACGAACCTAACTAACAGTATGTGGAACTGTGTGAGGTTTTAATCAATGACCATACGTAGCCAGCACTGCAGTCCCATAACTAGCGACTAGTACCCTTTGTTTTCAAGGGTTTAGCTTGGAATATCGTGCACGATCGCTCATGTTCTATCGCTTTCTGTTTGTGTGTTTGCAAACTTACTCCATAATTCGTACCGTAATTGATATCTTCATGTGAACTCACTCCGTTTGGTTTTGTTTGCCCATCTGAAAGGGTTCCCAGTTTATCCGATCAGCTTGATGTTAGCTAAGTTCCATCAACTGGTGAGGAAATTTTTCAAAGGGTATGCACAGCTGGATCTTCCACTGAAAATGCAAATTAAGACCACCACATCAAAAATGAAATGATGAGGTAACAAGATGTGTGTTAATTTCTGGTTATTCTGACCGCAATAGACAATTTCAAGGCTTGAGTAAATTAACCGTCCATTTCGGCGATTTTCGGTTAATTTGTTTGCCGTGTTTTATAAATATTGATCTTATTTTATCAGTTATAATCTGCGGGTCCCAAAAATTAATGTTGATTCCAAATATCTAATCTACCTCGACCATCCAGACTTCGTTATCCTCATAATCTTGTGGTATATTCGTTTCTAGAACGAGCATTCTTTGTGCAAGAAGCAAAGTCTACCGTGTTCATAAAAGAGCCTGAAACCAAGGTAAGTTATATGCCCCAAACCGCTGTTGATACATTTCACCTTGTAACGAGTTTGGAAATACTTGCATTTTAGCAAACTGACTAGCATTTTCCAACGTTTTTGGTGCATCGCAAACGTGTTTACAAGCAAACAGTCAACGATTATAGAAGTTAAATGGTTAAGAGAAATCAGGTAAACTTAATAATGGACCTGTGGTTTTGAATACTGGATTGTGCACCTTGATAACTACCTTCAAGTCAGATACGAACAAACCGTTCGGATGTAGAGTTCAAATTATCAAGTGATTATGAAATTTCAGCTAACATGCATTATGCGAACGCGTTAGACCTACTTTCACAATACCAGTAGTGTGCACCGTGATTGGACCAAACAGGACCGAGAAACCTCAGTAGCATAACTAAGCAGAACTAATTCACGCCATATTCAACACAAACCCATTACTTCATGATATTGTGCCCACGATTCAGAAATCATGGGGCCATTCTGTACCTACGTGCCATTTGCATTGAGCTGGTTCGATTGTGTCCACTGTACACGACTATTTAGAAGTGCGTAGTGGGTTGGTTGCCAATAGAAACAAGTCGAGTTAGCCAGAAACTGGGCCGAAACCAGAGCAATATGCGCAGTGGTAGCACAGACATCGACCACCGGTTCACAATGAGTTGATAGTACCGCGTTGCCAGGTTGCCTGCTCACGTTTGCATGTGAAATACAGCAATTTGTGTGTGCACAAACATACACACAAGTGCATAACCACATTGGAACGACCTACCGAGACCGGTTCGAAAGCATTGACTACATTCAGTGGAACAAGCAACTGTGACCTGTGTTATTAAACTGTTTTTTTTCACGTTCGTAGTGGTCTTGTTCCGAACACAATCAGATTGGGTCAGCATACTATTTGTGAATGACCAATTGTAACGAAAGTTTTGATCGGTGTCCCACTTGTATCAAATGAACAATAGGTTTTGGTCCGACATGCGTTGTTGACTATTTTCAGACTTTGATTCTTGGCCAGTGTTTTGAAGCTCTTGTTTAGTCAATCTCAGTCATACCATAAACATTGCAGTGCCAATGTGGAAACGGAGCTTCCTGGAGCTGGACGTCAGTATTGGGGATAAGCAATCATAATCATAAGCCTTAATGATTGGTAGTCAACCTTGTTAGTGCTCGAGTTTCATTTTCTTATCCCATTTACTGAAAAAAATGTTTAACCTTATCAAACGCAACGATGGCATTTTTTGAGAAAGTGTGCTGCTTTCTGAAAACCATCAACATAAAAACCGGTGTAAACGATTCACCCGAATTATTACGAATTTTTCCGCTCAGTTTGTTGAACTGGATAGGATCGTAAAACCGAAAGTTGTCTGCTGAGTGTGACAACTTAAGATAGAACCACGGGCGTTTGCCTAAACTACAATGTGGTTGTTCTCATTGTACCATCACTATAAAGTGTTGAAGGATAGACAGTTAACAAGCAGATTTGTAATGTCTACAAATCATACTAATTAACGATAGAAAACAAAAGGTAAACCAGCTGACATTATGCTATTTAGCACTTACCGTCTTTCACCAACAAGCGAACAGCTTAGTCATTTGCGTCCTTCTGTTATCCATCTGAATGATCTGTAAATTTGTTAGAACTTGACGTGGTTATCACACAGTGTCGCTCACACTTAACAATAACCACTCGATGGATATTGAACTGCTGAACTGCAAACAAACTACCGTATGTAAACCTACATCAAGACCATCGTGGTCAGTGTACTTATCTACTGATTCGGGAACCAATAATATGCTGAATTGTGCTCTATTTTTAAACCAGCTGACAAAACTAAAGCTAAGTTCCTCTTTCTGGAGTGAGTCGGAATCCAGTCTATTGGAAGGACAAATGAAGATGGCTGAGAGGCGGACTTGCGTGCTGCTTCGCCGTCAGCACTCAAGAGATGTGAGAAAGAATGCATTACCGTTTCTTATTCTGGGATTAGGTCCGCCAGTATCGGAAAGGTGTTTATATATGTAGATTCGAGAGGATCACATTCCAGATGGGGAACTCACTAGCGAAACGTTTCGTAAACAACAAGTGGTTCTTCTTTTGGGCCTTCTGGTTTTAGGCCCTAAAAAGAAGTTTTTTACAACTCACAAAGTAAATTTTGACTGAACAATGCGGTGTTTCAAAATTTCTTTCTTCGTTAGACGCAATTAGCCGTATAGAAATCAAGAACAATCACCCTTGACGATGGCTTTCGAAATCTGATGCACCTTCAACCAGACCCTTTCGAATAGGAGCCCTGTATTCTAATAGAGTTCCTGTAAGTGCCGGTCAGTGGGGCCCAACCTTATTGTTGCCGAGATCTTAACCCTAGCTTACGTACTCAGTATGCAACCGTGTTGACCAAAACTGAATATTCATACATAATCGTTCAACCATACGTGCCTGTAAATAGTGGCTTCCTTGCCTGATCCTCTCAGGTGGACATACACAAAACTGATGAGCAGTCGGGGATTCGGTTTACTTTCAAGTTGACCATCACTCACATTTGATCGCAGCCTTCGCATTCAGATAGACTTTCCAGCCAGCCTCTTTCGAAAAGAAGCACTAGACTCGAGTTTCGCTCTCATTAGAGCTCGTCAGTAGTGCATATCCTTGCCACGGCCGGCACCTGAACTCCAGCCATTCCATCATGAGGCAACCGTGTTGACCATTGTGACACTGACCTCACATTGGACGCGACCGCATTATCAAATCTGAACGTCCAACCAATTTCGGTTGTGAGCAATGATCAGGTTGCCCGATCGTCTCGAGAGAAGCCACTATTGACGAGCTCTAATGTGAACGAAACTCGAGTCTGGTGCTTCTTTTCGAGAGAGGCTGGCTGGAAACTCTGTCTGAATGCGATGGCTGCGTTAAAATACGAGTCATGTTCAACGTGAAAATATGCAAAACTCACTAAACGTGGTCAGCAATGTTTTGATTGCAGAAAAGTCATGCTGGGCAATACTGACATAAGTTGAACGATTGAATAAGTAAGTTGAGAATAGGAAGTTAGTCAAAGCAAGTTACGCATTGAGTGAATAAATAACAAAACTGACTTCACTGTGGTTTGTCTGTGCGTTTAGATGCTCCGTACATTTCGGGTTGATTCGGCTGTATTGGACGAAAATCTACCGTAGTTAGGATGGTCGTAGTCAGTCTGTTTGACTATTGGAATACAAGACAGTCGACTTTGTTATTCAACCGGTCACTTTGCTGTATACATGATACTGGCTTGTTCCTATCATAAACAAGCTTTATAGCATTGTGTGATTTCAGCTGCATAAGGTGTTTATGCTTACTTCTTCTAGCGTCCAAGGGGCTCTAACATTTTGCGATTACGAAAGATTTGTTGAAGTAGATCTCCATGTTTTTATATTGTCCTGGAAATGTGATGTTTGGGAGATGTGTACGATATGTTCTGGATAAAAAAGACCGGACTGCTTAAAATGTTTAGCCTGGAAGTTGCACATCACATTTCCAGAGTTAGTGGGATTAGACAGATACGAAAACGAGATATTCATAAGGAGTTGTGCAACTTGGAATTATCTGCACCCAATGGGTAGCGTGATATACATCGTGACTTAACTCAAACCCTCCGGTTCAAAGGATGTTGCTTCTCAGAGTAGTCAAACCGTTGTGCATTATCTCAACGAACACGTGACAAATCAGCCAAATAGTGGTCACTATGTATGCCCATAAATGAATTAAGTTTCGTATGGACTGATTCATCATTTAAAAGGGGTTGGTGACAAAAGTTGACTGATAAAATACCCTGCTTGTGATATGTATGGACATAAAACAGTGATTTGGTGAAACAGATATCTTGAGGAATCTACGGGAATCCTACACTCCAAACCACAAAATAAAACCTCAGATTACATCAGTGCATCGTGTAAATCATAGATTGAAATATATTTCAGTACAGATTCTGGGCGATTTAACCTAACACTGCCGACATCCGATAGGTATATTACGAAACGTCTTGTTCGGTTCAACAGTGACGGGGTATTCGCCCAAATGCAAGCTGTGCTAATGGTCACTCATCACTCACCATCGATCAAAATGTGATTGTCCCTCTAAAATTAGCTGTACGCAGGTGGTGGGGATGAATAATTAATGAACTCATTTGAACCCCCCAAAAGCGCGCGCCTTACGAACCGAATTTCAAAAGATATTCAGAAATTCTACTCCAGCACATGCAAAAGCAGTCACCCAAGCCGGCAGATGCAAGCTGCGTTGTTAGTCACTGTACACGATAACAATGATGGTAAGTAAATTAGAACTCTAGGTCCCAGATACATTGAACTACACAAGCCTTCTTAACAGACGTCATCTTTGGTCAACGAACAAAGCTTTGCTTTGAGATCGTTTGACTGTAACAAGTGAGGTAGTACTACTGTCGTCACACGAGTAGTCAGTAGATGTGACTCAGAAAAAAAAATTACACAACTGTGTTACGAAGGTTGTCTACAAACATGAATATTTATTCTGATCTTGTCGGTAAGAAGCAATACTCTGATTCTTCGTGAAATAACCCGTGAACCTAGCTGTCCACGTTTTATGAAAATAGGAACACTTAAACATTCTGGAGCCTTTCACGCATCCTGTGAAAAAAGTGATATTGACACAAAAATGAAGTGTTTTTACAGTTCCATTTATTACAGTGAATGTCATGTGATTGGTCAACCAGCGATTCAATTTAAACAAGAAATCACCCTAGTCATCTTGAATAAAATGATTTGAATATCGACCTCATCAACGGATGGATGGATTTACCCGTAAGCTAATTCAGCCGATAATAATCAGTAAGCGAGAAGAGAGCGGCAGCTGTTTCCAATCTGTATGTCCCTGACCATTTCCCGTTATGGTCGATTTCTTTCAGACGGAAAATCTGGAATGATCTCACACTGTTCTGTTGAAATGGAAACCTGGTTTGCATAGTGGTTGAAACACAGCAATTGGTATATATAACAAACAAATTCGCCGACTTATCTGGACACCTCAGCAAACGCAAAGGGGCAGGTGAAGTGGTTAACTGAATGCGTCAGCTTGGGCCGCTAGTCAGCCAAACTAAGATGACAGAGAAAGCTCCGAAATCGGGTTCCCGTCTTGTTTGAGCTCGTCAGTAAGAAATACTTTCGCCACCGCTGAGAGTAGAGTACGGAGCAAACGATCCTGGGAGAACTACGTTGAGCACTGAGCCAGTGACCTAACATCAGGCACGACTGAATTATCACACACAAACGCTCCGTTACATTCGCTTGCGACTAATGCTCAGATTGTCTGACCACGTGAGCACTCACTGGAGTTAATATAAAGGTTACAGCCTTCCATCGCCAAGTGATCGAGCAATCTAGGCATATGTGTATCTGAACGTTTGCATGTTTACTGTAAAGTCAGTGACATGGTAGTCCACGTGTTTACCTCTTAAGAAAGTGGCTGGATTTCAAATCCTGACTATGTTAAGTATGTGTACTACTGACAAGCACAAACTAAAACGAATCTGGGGTGTAATGCAGCATTTCAGAAGCAAGTACACAGAAAGTCTATTGAAATGTGAAAACCGCAAAACAGTTTGGTGTTGTTCGACAGTAAGCCAAGCTTCATGCAACTTCCGAGTAACAGAGAAGCTTACAATTCAAGGTTATTTGCGCCGCTGTATATCATTTATTCACAGTCAGGATTTCGCAAAGTAATGTGAACTTTGCAAGATAAGTAATCCGTATGAACAAGAGAAGAAGGCAACATACCAGTGCATGCAAACTTCAGTGATTATCTACACATGCAAAATAGGTGCTTTTCTGATAGAGCACAATATTTCTTGTATACTTTTGAGTCTCTCACTCTCCCTTCAGTTCGGGTCCTTAGAACCGTCATTTTCGGTTTCAGGCAACGTAGCCATTGAAATCACTGAGGCAAAACATGGAAGATTTGTGTGACATTACCGTGTGTGTTATTAAGATTTGGTTTGAACTGTACTGATTTGCTCTACGAGCAAATCCATCTATTATTGTGCCTGTTCGATTTGTTACAGCCTATCGTTTCGTACTGAAAACCTGTGAAATATCCGCACCACATTTAGTACGAATGAAGTTAAACAGCTTGGGCGTCGTGTTTAACATGTTACTGATAAACAGATTGAGAATAACTTAACGTTGCGAGCAAGTTGTAATACCCTACGTTTCAACCACCTCATGTGAACTTCCTCAGGAGTGTTGTAATCGGAGGAAGACCACCCGAAGTAGTTGAAACGTAGAGTATAACAACTTGCTGGTAATGTTGTGTTATTCTCAATCTGTTCATCGAAAACCCGTGATCCTCAGGATGCACAGTCTCCACGTCTAACCACTAGCACAGTGAATATGGCAATGATAGTACATAAGTTGTAACTAAAATCACAGCTGACCTCATTGTCATTTCCTGCCAGCCATTGCTATTCTTCAGCAGCAGAAAACTGCAAGACCAACCGAGACTTTACGGACAGTTTGCTGCTACAATTTGCAGGGTCCCCATTTTTCTTATTTAAATGAAAGGTTATTGTGATGAAAATTTTACAGATGGATCACCAGCAAACAGGACGTCTGGTGGAAGTAGTCACTTATAGTGATGCGGCTGTAATTCTGCCAGGTCACCTGAGGTAATAATCGATGAGCTCAGAAGTACAGTCGTTACACTTAGGTAAGTGAATCTAAGTGCACTTTAGACCCTTGGACAACCACATGGATCAAGCCTTAATTTCGGGCATTTTCCTGAGAGATTACTCGCACAAAGTCAACGGACTTTAGTTCTGTCCACGAGAGACCAACACACTTCCCATCGATTAATGATTACTATGGCTACTGAATGTCAACAAATACGCAGGTGTTAACAATAAAGACTATTCGAAAAACATTATTCGGCTAGTCCAGGCTGGTCAAGATAGAGAATTAGTTAACTTGGTAAACATCGATTAGCTTTTCTTGTCTCTGATAGAGATCCAATATGTGAACGTCAGTAATATGACAGGAATTTCAACCCACACGGTCTCTGTGCATGGAGCTAGTCCGTAAATAACTTTTAGAATAATGCACAACGCGTCGACAAATGAAATAGTGTGCTCTGGCAAGTGATCAGTGACAGAGGATGGCCAATGGTATGGGTTGGCCAGAATGGATAAACAAGCATTCCGCATTCATTGTAGTGGCCTTGTCTATAAAACATTAGATTGTACAATAGTCTTATTGAAAGACATCTCAAATAAGATTTGTAACCAATAATTAACGTTTCAGCTACGTTCACCGCAATAACGTGAACAAAGAAAACTGGACGGACAGATAGTTTCGGTAACTCATCTTCAGGACGGTATAAAGCGGAGGTAGAATAACATTGGGATATTGATCGTATTCATTAGAGGGAAACTCGATTACAGACCATTTGGCTGGTGCTGACTTGATAGCTTTATTGCGTCACAACTCTACTGGTTCGAATGCACAGTTTAGCCACCTATCAGGTCGAGTTGGGGTTTGGATAAGCATAACGCCAGAACAAACCGCTGTTGATGTAATATTGAATGAAATGATGTGATTCCGATTGCCTTGACAGCAAAAACCTGTTTTCACTCGGACGTACTCTGAAAGCCACCTGACACGTGATGAACCGTTCGAAAGGCTCGATCAGTGGCTAAGAGTGGATACCGCTGTTGGCCCATCGCGTTTCACTGTACCCCAAACCAACGTTGTTGATATCTCCGGATTTTACTCAAAAGGTACCTCGATGTTCAATCAAGATAACTTACTTTCTTGGAACAGACAGATGAGATCCTAACTGACATCTTGTCTTCATGGTGAATATGAAGAACAGGGGCTGGGATGAATTAACTGCATAGCTCAGTTTTGCCATGGGTCTGCTGACTAACTGACTGAGCCTGTTTGGTAATCGTTCTAGGGTGTTATCACATCTGAACAGCACTCAAAAAACATACGTTCCTAGTACATAATGCATTTTAGGTTTAGGTGGGGTTTTAGCCAGTGCCCGGACTGCTGTTAGAACGAAGAAAACTTTAAGCCCCATATATAACGTGCCCGTTGAACGAAATTTATCATTTGTCAGTCAGCCACCGCACAAGACTTCTGTTATGCTTCATTGATACAAAACTGCAAGAATTTTTGTGCTGACTTGTTTACGTGTTCCTTTGATGAATTGCACTTTTGACAGTGTTGCCTATTCACTGGTGTAAATGAACATCTATGAAGGGTATAGAGCATTCAGTCTCTTCTGGTGGGCGCAGTTGTACGTGTCGAATACTGCACGTGGATTAGTATTAAAGGTGACTATGATAAAAGTAACCTACAAATAGACAGTGCTGATTCAACTGTTTGACAGTAGACTGGAACATGATGGAGTCATGTTTGCTGATGAAGGTTTTGTCTAACATAGACCCTAAGTGATAAGCATTGTTACATCATCCACCTGTCGGTACGGCATACAGTTGATTATCAGTTGTACATCAAACTTTTGTCTCAACTGAATCTGGAACATGTAATCAAAAGTAGAACTCTCTGCTTATCGCAATGGTACGTTAATGAATAATAACACCGGATACAATGAAGGCGATTTCTGTGAACTCGTATTAATATCTTGTCCGCAGTCGGTGGCTACCATAACTATATGGTCGTAGTTGTTCACAATTCGCAGCGGTTTTAATGATTTGTAACCTGATGTTCAACACGGTCACCCTTTATCTTTCGTTGAGGGCTCTAATGTGCGGGTATAATACCCAGCTTCTCGGTCTATTTGCTCCTATCCACTCCGGCAAGTTCAGCATGTACATCGGTTCTGTCAAAAAGAATATCTGGATCTTGTTGAATTTTCATCCACGAATCCTTAGGTTTCATAGTCAAAGGCTATTTCTGTCCCGATATGCCCTTAAAATGGAGATAGCAGCAATTAACCATTGCAGTTTTGAATGAAGCAAGGCCATCTGAACACAGTAGGGTTACTTCTAGTTATTGACCGGAAAGATTACGGTTTTTGCCTGGCAAACTAGATTTTATTTCATAAGTTGTGGGAAACAGAACTTAGGTCCGAATGAGGCTGGTTCAACTGCGATATCATAAACTGGTATGTCTTAACTTGAATGCATCTGACCTATTTAGCTGTTATTTAACCGCACACATCTCTGTCAGGCACGTAGGAATTTCTCCTGGCTTACACGAATGGGGTTACGTTCCGCTTGTCCAACTCCTGCTGTGTCAGATTGTGTGTCGGTGTGATAAGCTTTCATCGGTTTTCTTAGTGGGTTACCACTCAGTTACTTCTGTTGGACTTGCCAATCCTCAAGGTTTTATAGTATTCTTAATAGGGCAGCTTGTCAGGAACGTAATAGTGGGGTTCTCTTCATTTAGAATTATACCGGCGTGGTCCACAAACAGTCGATCGAAGCTTAAGGTTGAAGTATAATCCATTCTGTCCACATCGAATGTTAGTCCGTTAATACCAGAGCATACATGGAAACTGGACACATTCAGTGATCTATCACGTGTGACCATAAGAACTTGGTCTTCACAATCTGGTCACAGTGGATGAGACTTCACATTCACACAGTGAAAATGTCCGTGTTGTTTTTGGAATACGGTAGAAACCGAAATTATTCTGAAATGTAAATTTTGTGAGCAGAATCGGAATTTTGTAGGCCACGCTTCCAGTTTGTAACCGAATGCACATCTGAAGAAAAAACAAGAATGATTTGTGTTGGTCAGGTTTTTTAACCTTCCGGGTACAATCGATTTCTGCAGACCGTGTTCGCGTGTTCCGCCCTCAGCTGACAGTAGTAGGCTCAAAAGTACAAAAACCGGAGTAAACAGCAAATGTGGAATCAATTGCAACACGTCAAATGATCACAAACTCATGTCTGGAGATGTTGGTATGAGTGAAAGTTTAGAGAAGGCTGCGTTGTGAATTTTGGTTTCCGTATGCTCTCACGTTACGTTTTAACGTATATCTGTTACGTCACTCTACGGTTTTCGTCGTGCGAAACACAGTAAACAACTCAACCTTCCTTAGTCAAAACTGGTACGATAACCAGTCACTCCTGACTGGTAGTGGGATCTTCTCAAAGTTATTCTCAAACCACTGAAAAATATTGGAAACTTTAAAAGAAAGTTGACTAGTAAATGGTGATTACCTAGTCACGAAACAAAGAGAAATGACCATGTATCAGGATGAAGTCGTAGTGTTAGGGTGTCTTGGGTGACACTGCATGACCACTATTGGAATGGGACGAAAAGTAGTCCCCATGTTTTGTAATGATCTACCTTGTGGGTGGCAATATAGAAACGAGCACTTGGAACCCAATAAATGGCACAAACAAGGAGGAGTTTATCTTACTATCTCACTGCATCACACTACTAATTTTCACCTTGTTCGAACTGTGCTCAAACTGCATTCTATATCTTCCTACCACGTACAAGTACCGACGTGAGGCTGTGCAAACAACGACGTTAGTGCTTAAATAGTCGAGTGAGAGCAACATGGTGAGCCGGACAAAGATTAGAAAAATCAACAGACCAACTCACTGGTAACAATGAAATCGAGTCAATACTGAAACTAAGGTTTTGCGTTAAGTGATCTCTGCAGAGCCAAGTATGTCCCGGAAACAGCAACTGATTATACATTCACCGGATCAGCGATGCTGTAGAAGGGCTTCCGCGATGCTTCGCGGTTGTTTCTCACTTGAACTAGTTGATAATAGACGAATGGAATGGAGGCACCTCTGTAATTGTTTATGTAAACCTGTGACGCATTCAGGGACACTGTGCTACACTTCCCGATTTATTAGTTTACCACTTTACAGGCAGCAATAAGCTAATTACTTTCACATTAACTCCTTGCAGTCCGGTCAGGGCTAAGATGTTTAGTGTTTGTTCAACAAAAACAAGGCCATACGAAACAAAAACTGCGCATACGGAATTGTTAGTGAGTGTGACTTCCTATCAGATGTAAATACTGATAAACCCGAACGTGACTGGACCGATTAACTAGTTGACGGGTGCGCGCAACACCCGTCAACACTTTGTTAAGCATTGTTTGACAGTCACATTAAGCGACTAACTGTAGTAAGTTAGTTATTCTAAACGGATGTTGACTGACACATCCGCCTTACGAACACGAACACCAGATATCAATTTCTGGTTCGCATGGGAATATTCAATGAAGACAAGCCCTCAGGGAAGAGAATGTCTGTTGTGTTGTCTCTTTTTAAAGGAGGAGACGAGAAATGTTTGATTTAAAGTGAAATCTGTCAACGACAAGAAGTCTTGTGCAACTGCTACCTTTGGTGAGGATTTGAAATCCGAATAGCCGATCTGGAACGCGATTTGCGTGCTGCGCAATAACCTCATGAGCAGACAGCCTCGGTTCCAATACTGTTGTCCCCGTTTTCTGACTCACGTTTGGCTGTCCCTTTGTTTGTACTTCAACAGATTCATCCATGATTTGCCAGCCGACGACTGTCAGCCTTCATTTTCTGCTGGTTATAAAGCAGGATGATTTGGTGCTAACCATTGTTGACCGCCAGGCACACAAGGAGATTTGCAATGAAACTAATTTAGCCTAATATGATTACTGGTGAGTAGTGGGTATACAGATTGAAGTGAATTGTAAATCAAATACAAACTAGCCTGATGGACCGTGTTATTCAAGTCAGAGTCGACGGTGCTTTATCGAAGCCAGTTGCGGTCACAAGTGGAGTACCTCAAGAATCGGTTCTTGGGCCAACCCTCTTTCTAATCTACTCTAACGACATACCAAACCTTGTCCGATGTAAAATTATCTTATTTGCAGATGATATCAAGTTATGGGCGAGTATACACACCTCTGAAGACTGTGTACTTTTGCAGGAGGACCTCAATGCACTATATGATTGGTCATTGAGAAACAAATTACCCTTCAATTTTCAAAAATGCAAAATGCTCAACATAGGAAAATGTGTTGAATTCACCTACACACTGGGTCCGCATCGTCTTGCATGGACCACTGACGAAAAGGACTTGGGTGTTTGGATTTGTAGCAGCTTGAAGACGTCATTACAGTGTACTGCTGTCTACAAGCGGACTTCAAAATCCTGGCATTGTTGAAACGGATCTTCGGTAGATTCACAAGACAGACGCTGCCCAGTATACTCAACACGTATATCAGACCAACGATGGAATATGCTGTCCAAGTCTGGTCACCATGGCTTCAAAAGGATATAGTTCTGCTACAGCGAATATACCACCGAGCTACCAAGTTGGTGACTGGACTCCAGAGTAAACCATATGAGGAGAGGATTGAAAGTCTTAAGTTGTTTGACTTCTGCTATCGCCGCATCAGAGGCGATTTGATCCTTACATACAACATATTACACACACCGAACCACCCGCTCCAAAAACTGTTTGTCCGGCGAGAACCGCGAATTAGCAGGACTCACGATTATTTGCTAGCAGTACCGCACTCGCGAGGGAACAGCCGGAGGTACTTCTTTGCAGTCCGCGTGTGTTTTGCCTGGAATTCTCTACCCCAAAATGTCGCTCACTCACCCAACTTAAATATTTTCAAAACTAATCTAGACTCATTTTTATTCACACAACCAAAAATCGAACCCCCACACAGTGCTTAAATTCTGTATAAAAAAACTCACAGACGCATTTTTGTTCTTCATTGTACGCACATCACATACTTGTAAAGCGGATTGCTTCTTATACCATAAAAACCTTGAATTACCTTGAATTAGCCAAGCTAATGTATTTCCATAAGCTATCCCGTCGTTCCCTTTCAAAAAGCAGTTATGCTTTTCTCAGACTTCGTCAGTAGTGCACGTCTTTGCCATGGTCTGGGTTTGGCCCAGTGTTTACGGCCGTACCCACTGTGAAGTCAGTTGCGCAGACACGGACGCGCCACATCACTCTGATCTCTACTTAATGGGTGAAGAATTCGACCAATTCGTATGAAGGCAACGCTAGTTGACTTGACCACGACGAACCTTTTGATCTCTGTTCCTCTGTTAATGTGAATTACATTATAACACTCTGAGGAAGGTCATCCGATGTGGCTGAAGTGGTTGTGAAACCCACTAGAGTATCAACCGGCAATCGACAATCAGTCGTGCATCGCAAGGTATCTACCTACCCCACGTTCAAGTCTAGTAGTTGTTACGATTTACTGATCTGGTCAATAATCACGTATCGCGATGAGGACGTCACCCACCCCTGCTTAATTGATCAAGATTTGTACATCTTATCTGATCTCAACGCACAAACTCTACCGCTAATCAGCAATTTCAGGGAGCATTTAGTTCATCGAAATAACCCTACCTCTCGTTCTATCGCTCTGGTTTTGTTTGTCATAAAATAATTCGTGGGTGGTTTCACCCAGTTGAATGGCAGATTGAACTATCTGCTTACACACAGACGGTATTATCGCGCTTAGACGAACAGTACAACGACAAGAGTCATTTCTCATGTGGCACACTTCGTGTGTGTTTGTGTGCTGTCGATTGGATGCGTCCGTGCACAATATGCATGAAAGTTACGCACTTGAGGAATGCAGCCTCGCAGGCGGTAATTTCCGCGCGTTACGAAATATCTGTGCGTAAAACGCTGAAATACAGGATTCTCTTCAAGGAAAATAACCTTCAGTGTGACTGCAAGTAATCAAATGTTAATTCTTAATGGATCCAGAAATAAGATAAAAAAAATTAAATATCATCGTGCGTATGGCAAACATTCGATATGCGGCTTGTATTGAGCCTTAGTTGAAGTGTGATGCAAGCCACGTTCTGAGCTGAGAGAGTGTCAATCTCTGTAACGCACTATAGCAGTCATTTTACCAGCAATCAAAAATTCATTGTTCAGACTTGCGCACAAATTGCAAATCACTCACACTTAATCACATTTTTTGTAGCTGTCAGCCTCCTTCTTTCGAAAAAAATATTGGACTTGAGTTCCATCCGTGTCTGTTTAGTGTCATCTGTAGTGCGAAACTCACTTCCGACTGTTGTCTGCATTATAGTGTTTATGAGCGTTGTTATCCCGCTATTTGGTCACACTGTTGTAGTGCATGGGCTTACCTCCCACATATCACGGCTTTAGTATACATCCTGAACCGGATGAATGTTTCCACTACTGATGAGTTCGGACAAGGATAGCACTTAGGTCTAGTGATTCTTTTCAAAGTGGACCAACAAAGCGGCTTGTTTCACTGCAAAATTTGCATTCCGGTGTGTTCCGTACTCAATGTACGTGGTTGTAAATCTCGGAAATTTAATAAACAACCGTCTGCCGTAGCGTCAGTCTTGTCATACGTCGTCAAATGAAATGCATATCCATTCATCAAAACTTCGCCAGCTCAACTACCTTCGTGTCGCAGAAGAACACAATCCGACGCGGTGAAACGTTGTAAGTTGTCTTTCACTTACTGGAGATAACCAATGACACAATGTGAGCAACCATCCACTGTGTATTCGATGCAGTTAATTAACCAGTAAAGTTTTCTCCCAGCCGAGAACTGCCATACACAAGCAGTACCACAATTTCTCAGGTAGTTTCCCCTTCGGAAAGTTTACTGAAAGCTCAAAAACCCACACAGTGTGGTATGCGAGTGTACCTTGACATCATGAGAACGTCTGAAGTAGAACTCTGCTCACGTATTATACTGGAGGTTCTCCATGACTACCAATAGTACGCCCATGTATTATGACACAATGAATGTAACTACACAATTAGACCTCGTCCTAACAATTATGCTACCTTCAGACAATGAGTAAAGATCACTACCAGATTATCATGCACAACCAAACAGAACTGTGCGAACAGATAATTGACTGCGGGTGTTACGAGTTTCACATTTATTTATTTATTTATACTAACAGGCATTCACACTGAGCTGTGTTCAATGCACAACCACTTAAGTTCAACAAGCACACTTGTTGATGGGTATTTTTTTTACCCAACACACTTTTTGAATTGTTCATGAACGCATGGTCCAACACCTAATCGCAATTCGCCTAATGGTTACCACAAACTGTCGTTGTATTGTACGAGCGTGTATGAACCGGCAAAGTATCTCAGTATGTGTTACTTTCGTTGAGACACCTCAAAGTTGTTTTTCATAAAAAAAATTGCTGGGAAAGTCTATTGATGTAACTGTTAGATAGGGAACTTTTCTGAGCTTAACACGGCAGTTCTCCAACTTTTACATCGATGGTGTCCTTTCGTCTTGCGCTGAATGTTAGAAATGTAACTGAAAAAACTCCGTGAAAACCAAACACCAAAGCATAACTTTCTGTCCAGTGCTCTGAGCTCCAGTGTAAAAATGTGAAATACACTGCTCTGGGCACACCAGGATACAAGACGGATTCTTACATGTCAGGTTGAGCTTTTCAGGTTTGATTGTCACTGAGAGTTCGTGTGCCGTATTTCCGAACACTTCACTCATGTGTATTTTCCAACTTACCATAATCGCGGAAGCTAAGATACTTCCCCTGTGTAACAGTATATTGCGGTTGGTGCTAGTGTTAACACAGCTGTTAACACAGCTGTTTCCCGAAACAGTGAAACATTTTTCACACTGCTTAACCGTATGTCACACAAGTAGAGCTGTCTTTTGTACAGTTACCATAATGCCTTCAGTGTTGTGGTCCACAGTGATATGTGTGAAGAAACCGTACAAGTAATTTAAAGACATACCTAGAATGTTACTTCATAGTGCCCAAAGATCTATTCCGTAAATTGTTTTTATTGGGAACGAGGGTAAGAAATACGGCATTTTATGCCTCCCAGTATAGACAGCCCTTTTGGCTGTGTGCCGACAATATTAATGACTACCTCCGTCAAACTAACAACAGACAACATCTAAATGTTCATTAGCAAATTCCTATCAGTGGTGTTCAGTTTGCCTTAATATGTCAAGAAAAAAATCAACAGCATTTTTGTCCACCTCGCTTGCTATCTCCATGATGGGCACTTCTCATGTAGACACATACATGAAACTAGCTGAGTTGTGTAAGCTCACTCTACCGATATGTAGAACTTGGTAATCGTAGTTTCATTTGGTCCAACCATGATAGTTTGGCATTTAGTATGTACATAGAAGCCACTTGTGATCTAAAAATTACAGAGATGTGTCAATCTTAAAATGAAATAGCTAAATGTTCTCTCTTTCTCTATGTTAGTTTAAGATACCTAACAAGTAAATCCAGAATCGACGATCAATTTATCCTTGTATCATAATGCAGTAGAGTTTAGTCTCTGGCTTGGAACCCCTCCCGTTTCTAACCAGATGCCTGCGTCAATGAGAGTTCAGACATTCACTGTCCTCATTTTGAATGGCTGTTAATTCTGTTGACAGGTTACTGATGCATTTTTTGCACCCAGTTGATTCGCTTTTCTTTTTAAACAAGTCGTTTATCCACAACTCGAACAAAGAACAAGCTTTCATATTATGTCTGTGTTTAAACTTAATTAGTCTAGCATAGTGCTCGTTGTCCGTAAACAGACCATCCAAACGAACACTGGCCAACGCCCTACAACGTTCATTGCTTATTGCGTGGGCAACATAAAATCTTCACAGTAGCCTAATCAATGCATTACTTAGCTGCATTGAGACAACTCTAGTTACCATGGTAACGGACGAAAACCCAGATGTATCCTCCTCAAACCCGATGAAATCAATAACACACTCGTAGGAAAAACAAGTTTATAGGATCAACAAACAAGGCAGTCTAAAATTATCGATTGTAATTTCATCCCAAAGAAACTTTCTATAAATGAAATATCAGGGATGACCGATATGTATTCAATATAACAACATTCCCGATATCCATAATGAAATGAGTGGCTTGAATTTAGTGGCATAGCAACGGGACCACTGGTACCATGGTAGCTCACTACTGTGACCTAAAGATTGACGACTTTACAGACCTCCAGATCGCAGCCGTTCAGCTTCAGTGAGAAAAATTAGTTGGTCAGTTTCCAATGGCAACAAACACAACAGTTATGTGTGAATAACATTTCATATACCTTTGAAAACTTGGATGTAAAACATGATGGTGAAAAACTGCTATTTCAAATCCACATGAGTTCACCAGATGTTTAGTGTGATGGAAGGTTCGTTGCTTTTCCTCTTAAGTCATTATGACCTATTAGGTTGCATTCGACCTACCATGGGGAAAACCATATAACCATATTTGGTGCACAAAACAGGGACCGTAGAATAGAAGCGAATTAGCAACGAGTTTCATTTCAGCAATACGTTTTTTGTTTAAAAAACAGTGTGGTAAAGAGAGATCTACTAAGAACGCATGATGTATTATATCGATGTATATCTATGATAGCTCCCGACCATTTTACTGAAACAAACATGCATGCATCGTAACATGCTGCAGTCACAATGTGGGAATTCGGTATTATCCCCTGAGAGGCGATGATCCCAAACGGACTCGATTCTTCCCACCAGAAGGATAATTTAGGGAAATTTGGACTCAGATGTAATGTATTTTGACAACCAGTTTGATGAAAAGTAACAGGAAAGCTGGCGGTCTTTCAAATCAGTATTCACCCAGTTATTTGTAGTCAGCCTTCAAAAACAAACCAACACGAAAACCATACAAAAGCTGGCTTCTCGGGCACTACTCGGTTTTATCCCTAGTTTGGATAAACTAGACGCACACGTCACGGAGTTTTTGGGTTGGTTGTTCATTTCAGCAGATGCATCATGAATAACGACAGTCTGGAAAACTTGAGCGAATCGTGAATTTTAGCGGCTATAAAAAACCTTTGGGTTAACTCTAGTTAACGTACTCATACGAGTAGTTTAATTCATGATAAGGAAATACAACCAGCAAATACTCAAGATATCAAACGGGTTATCATTTCCCTCACTGATAGTTGCACAGGATAGCTGGCGTCAGCAGGCATGTCATGAAGAGATCTAATTGGCTAAGCAAAACTCCGAAACCGTGCACATTTCTTCGGTTGCCTCGTGCAGTTTACTAATGCATGGTGGTTCATCATCTGTCTGAATACCGGTAGGTACTGCTAAATTCAGGGCTGTAGATTGTATTCTTCTCCTCACCTGGGTATATATTATCCAGATCAGAACCCATCTGGTATGATGAACAGAGGTGGTAAACAATCTGGTTTGATGGTTTGTACTATGTAGTAGTCTGAAATACAAGGATAAATAATGACATGATAAGGTGAGGGCCGAGGAAATGGTAGCTAGCAAATGTCATTTCGTCTATTGAAGTTCGGTCGTATGCTTGCAAGCTAAGATCATTTTGACGAGTTTCGCCTGGGTCTACGGACTGAAGATTATGATCCCGTAGACTTACCTATCACGCTCTATCCCTTCTCATCTTTCCGTGACCAAATTAACCCATTTCAATCCATTCTGAATTGCATTCATATCACTCTGCGGTGAGATGTTATGGTTGACGATGTTGATGATATGGACGGCCCCCTACGCCATGTCATTTAGACATACTAATTATGTGTACTGGGTCGTGCATTCCCCCTTCTGTCGACGAAAAATCACAGGATGCCTACTTAACTTTGTCGTAAAATGTCGTTCCGTTATTTCTATGGACTACCACAATTGTCATTAATTTTATTATTTGTTATTACACATTAAATTAGGGAGCTCTGATGAAATTACATGGTATTTATGGTTCATACAACATCTTACTAAGCATCACTGAATCACTAATTTCAAACTAAACTATTAGATCGAACTAGACAACAAGTAACTTAACTTCCCTTGCATGAATGAACCACTGTCACCGTGCCCAAAGAATTAGAATGGATGGTGACTTGATCCTTCACGCGTCTTTTCAGAATCGCGAGATAAAATAGTTGTTTGAACAAAACAGTTAGAACATGGAAGGTGGTAGATTTACGCAAGTAGTACTGACTCACCAGTACTGAATTTTCGGTAACGTGTATCAAAGTTTTGGCACCAATACAATTTGAACTCCTTACGACTTTATCAAAAGAGACCAACCGGTCAATGCCACCTCGCATTGTGCCCAGCAATTCATACATATTTACTAAGAAAGTTTCACAGGCAAAACAAGAAATGTTCGCTCTTCGGACTACACGAAGAGTTACCTGAGGGGGTGCAGAAGTCCGTATTATTAGAGAATGACAGTATCGTTGCAACATACAAACGACCAGTGTTCACAATTGGTTGACAGGTCCTGACCACTTGCCGGACCATCGACCGAACTTGTGCGTCCAGAACTTCATTCCGTTAACTTCAACTAAGATTCTTACTATGGGCTGATACGGCTTGAATCAGTCGACTGTGTCTTGAACTTGGTGACTTTTCTTTACTTGCTGTTTTAATATCTACTCCATTTCAATCAAGCGTCTGTTATAAAAATGAAAACCGATTCACTTTAATGATTATTTGGTATTCCCAAATCAATAAGAGAAGCGCGCACCTGCAGCACCCGTTGTTCCAAGTGACTACGTTTTTGATGGGACCTAACTGTTTACATTATACTAACTCTTCACTATAGGAAGTGCCACACATGACATCCTCCTCAATGGTTCTCAATAAGTCTAGTATAGTTTCCCAGTTTTTCTTATGATACTTAAATTGCCTCCAGGTATATTATCCAGCTTGTTTGACAGAGTGCTTGCCCGTCAAGTCAATCTTCCATTGTTAGTCGTTTGGAAATCACAAAATTTGTAGAACCAGCGACGAACGAATTAACGCATACATTCAATAAACCAGCAATAAACCAGTAAACCAAATTACCGATTATTCATAAAATGTAGAATTCTGAAACATCATCAAATTGTTTTCAAACGTTCTATAGGGATCAGTCAGGCTGATTTTCAATAGGATACTGATGAAAGATACTGATGAAAGAGGGTTTGTGTCCATTTGAGAGTAAACAAATAATGGGTGTTGCAGAGCCTGTTTTTTTAAAGTAGAATGTATACCGATACTTAAAAATTCACTCAACCTACTTTGCACGATGACCTTGGGAATGAAAATCAGGATAAGAACACTTCTGGTTCACTCAGGTATGCTTTAAGTGATAATCAACACTTATCTACCACGCCATTCTATAAGTACAAAGTAACCTGAGGTTTGCTGCGATAATTACATATGAAATCTTACACACGATATTGCTTAATTAGATTTAAACGAATGCGCACAATCTACGGCTAAACTAACCTTGTTCAACTTAGACAGGTTCTCATAAATCTGTTCTCTTCTGGTGCCCAGCTGCCTTTAACTGAGACCGGGTTTGGGTTTGGTCGACAGTTGTATTACACAGTCCTTTTCTCATCGCTGGATACATGATTTCTGTTACAAGCCTTAGCCGAACCACAGGATTATGACGGTCGAGAATACACGAAGAGTATATTAGATTGCCGGATAATTGAAGCCCTTTATTAAAAAAACAGGATAGAAAAACCTTCAAGCACTCCCTTCTTTGCAAGTGTTGATAGAACTTCAATGAATATTTTGAACGAAGAACGATCTCAAAGTTATTCATCAAAACAGATGATATAGAAGAAACCGATTATCAAAAAACGGTCTTAATGGGTTTTCCAGAAACATATATTTACGGTCAGTCATGAAGCGGATGAGCGGAAACGCTTACTAATTACTGTATGAAACTGCCTCAGTGCATTCAAAAACAGATGTTACTGAATCTATCGCCATCTTGAGAACACGTCACATAGATCGATTGTTCTTCCTACCCATGTTTTCTTATCCGTATTCTTTGTTTCCACCTTATATCCATGTCCACATCTACCGTGAGTATTTTTGATCACATGACCCCGTGTTGGTTGACCACTTCGAGAATTCTCTCTGTAAGCTCGCATGCGTCCAAATGCTTGGACATTACTTCGCGTATGCAATTGAGAATAGCGAACGAAATGGTCTTTAGGCATTCTCCTTAGATGATGATTGTTGCGTTGTTCAAATCTACTCCAGATCAACCACGATTTTTTATAGTCCGCAGCTCACAATTCTCAGTCACACTCAATAACTAAACTAAATGAAAACGTGGAAGGGGCCTCTAATAATATTTCAGTGGGACATGCTAAGTGTGTGCGATAAGGCGGACTTATAAATGCACAGTAGCTGAGCGCTTCAACCGTCTAATATTTGGTTGAGCACTTCTATTTAATACAGTATGCAAAGCAAAGTTTTCAAAGAGATACGCACTGTGGGTTATCAATTAATTTCAAAATTTGTTCGTTCAAGCCTACCTGATTGGACAAGTAGAAGTTTGTACTGATTAATGAAGTTTAAACGTCTACCACCTGAAGAAGTGAGTGCAGCCAATTTTGTCCCACCGACATCTCTCAGGCGCCCATTCATCTGATGTTACTAACTGATCAAACTGCAGAACATAACCTACTGTGTGGTACATTAAATCAACGCAGTCACAAAACACGCTGACAGATTGGTGACTGAAACTTACACCCACAACGTAAGCCAGGTGCTTAGTGGACTAAATACAAACATCGAACCGGGTGATTGTGATCGGTCACAGCTACCAGCTGAAGCTCCTATCATATTGGCCCAGAAGGTATCGCGCCGTACACTGGTGTCTTCATCTTCTCCAACACAATAAACCCTTGGTGCTCCTTGGAAGTTCACGTTTGTGCACGTAAACTTACCGAGTTCAGTCCCTGATCTCACAAACCGTCTGTAATACATCCTCCGCTCAGTCTTGTAAAATTTCAACGGACCCAAAAAGATCAACGTATCATTTACCGCGGCAGAGCTGGACTGACTAACCGATCTAGTCTGACTTTAAACATTTGTATTATATACGAGTGTACAAACTGTGTGCAAGGTCTATGCATGTTAAGCGCTAAAATCCATCATATACATATTGTGCGGAACAGCTTTTTTCATCTGCTTGTGTAACCGATGTCCAACTAGCGATTCTGTTCAAGCGGTGCATCTAACCGCGTCTACATGTATAAAAACTAGTAATCACAGATTCAGCTTTAACTGCAGTTAAACCCAGTGCACAACATTCGCCAGCAGACCGTGTCCTTATATATCTGTAATGATTCTGCTAGGTCACAAGCAAGTCAACGACCATTTGGGCAACCTTGCTTTATCCAAAGCTGTGTAGTGCAGTATCAGGTCGAAACAAGCTGAGCACCATTACCTGTGAACATGACGCACTTTTTTGCCATACTCTTGCTAGAATCGGTCTTATTGAAAATCGCATGCAAATCGTACATAAACGTTAGCTTTGAAGTGTTTCATTCACCTCTTGGTGTTCCTTTTTAAAGCATCAAAATGAGTTATATGTCAACTTGTCATTCATGACTCTACATTTCTTATACTGTGAAAAAATGTTAACGTAAATATTTTCTACGAATTTTAGACTTTTAACTTGGCAGTCCAAGACCTGTTCAGAAATTATGGAGTTTCAAAGTGCTTCGTGTTACGGTTGACCCTCACTGTTTCACCACAAACGTCATAAAAAACTGCTGAAGCTTAACCGTAGAAGATTGTCGTTTCCAGCTATACCTTGCTGAGTCACTTGGGAGCAATATGCAAACATACACGGTTTTATAATTATCACGATTTGGGAATTTCTGGTGTTACATGTCAAACCCCCCCCCACAACTGATCGTAACTTTCGTATTTTGATAGGCCTTTCGGCTACCATATCTAAGAAACACTATATCCTACCTGCATGTCTATTGGAACCCACTGGTAGCATCAATCGCCATCGATTCCGGAATTTACGCACTGACACTATAAACACTGCATTTCATTCATCACCAAGTAATCTTACAGTAATCGTGCCCAACTTATTAATCCTAAACGCATGACAAACATTCTTGAGCGAATAACTTCCAGTTTGCCAATAAATTATGGTAGGCAGCTTGCCCAACCGGTTTCACACGAACTGATAGAGAACCCGATGAAGATAAGCTCTAAAGTGTATTCTAGGTGACTATTGCAAAATACACACAGTCCTCTTCCGTCAGATTTTACTATCCGTGATAAAAGCTTAATGTTGTACTTTGACGGCTAGGATCAGTATGGTGGCCAGACGAACATGAACCTATCAAAGTCATTCAAACATGTACTTTTCCGTGGTAAGGTTACAAAGGATATTCGCCTAACTTTGAAAAAAGATACACTAAACCAGGTGATGTTTATTTTGCATGAAACAACCTGCAAAGGCCACTTCCGTTTCATTATTTTAAGTTTGAATTTTCAAAAACAAAAGTACATTCAGTAGGACTTCTTGAGAAAAATGTGATCAAAAATGTGTTATTTTTAATGGGGGATCTATGTGTCAATATCATCGGTTGTCAGCCAATATGAGGATTGATGTGATCGTTTGGTCTTCAAGTTACATCTAATTTCTCCTCAGTGGAGGTCTGCTTCAGAAGAAAACACTGTAAATCCCCGCTGCAGAATAAATTAGGTGGAATAGTCTAAAAAACGTTCAATACAACAGAGATATAAAATACTCTGAGTGTTTAGAAGGTGTTATACTAAAACAGTTATCAAGAACTATCGTCTGGTACGTTAGATCCAACAAAGCCACCTGAACAAATCAGAACTATCGAGAATTGTGTAACGTGTACAATTATCCGTAATATTAAGTTAAAGTACTACACCTCACAAAACGAGACAATAATGTTTGTTGAATATCTTCATGATAAGTTCTTATGGTTCGTCATCTGTGTAGGCAAATGACCAAGCGTTTTCATTGTGGCGTACTGAAATCTCTCTAATTCAGGCAGGCATGATTGTGTCATTGTAATTCAGTTTCCTAGAGCAGGTTCCGGTTTCCTTATCCGTGAATATTTTTCCGCATTCTAATGGAAACATTTCACAATACACATATTTGTGTAGGAATTGTAGCTTCTCACGTTCAGAAGCCAGGGATCATTTCACGATAACAAGGTAACTAAATGGTCTGTTCAATCATTCGACGAGGTATCACTTATTAAGCAATTAGCCCTTTCGATTCATATGGTAGTACAAGTCAAGAAAAGTGTCTTGCATACTCATCATGCGTAAAGGCGAATTCTTTAGTGCACAACAAACCGAACAAATCATACTAAGTCAGAACAATGAACGGTGAGCTAAACTTTGACGTGCGACCGATTGCTCGTATTTACAGATCGTGAGTCAGTTAATCGAGGACGGATATACCATCGATAGGAGTAAGTACGCGAAGTTCAAATCTGTTGAAGCTAGCCGAATTCCTGCTAATTGTTTCCAAACGCAAATTGGCTATACTGTCAAACTTGTATTGGTTCCGTTTCTTCTTTAATGTGCAATTTAGTAACTTGGTTCTGTTTGGAGATAAAATGTTTCGATTGCAATATTACAAATATTTACGGATTGGAGAACCGAAACCTACCTTTGAAAATTTAACAGAGTGGCTGAGAGTTATTTTGAGTCCGGTTATGAAAGATTGAGATATGTTACTGCGTCACATGAATTTATGACACTTAACACAAGTAACTTCTCACCTGTTCATGCATTTGATGACTTAGAGGTGAATAAAAAAATCTGATGAGTGTGTTTATTACCGTTTGTACACACTGAACCACCTGACCACTGTTCCATACAATAACTGTTCGAATAAACAATGATTGTAAACTGGTGTATAGCGGGAACATGGAAAAATGTCATCGCCTGCGGATTGTAATGGTTAAGCTATCTACAAATAGGTGTAGTTTGCTGAAACGTGAGCTACAACAGGAGGTCAACAAAATTTGCACTCACAGAATTGTGCGATTAACTGTATGTACCCCAGTTCAGTCAAATATTTGATTGTGGACATGCAGAAGTAACCATAATCGAAAAAAAACTGAAAGCTCTGTAGTGATAAAACTCAAAAATTCAGAAATGTAAATAATATTAGGGTAGCCAAACTGGAAAATGTTTTCCGCACAACTATGCTCAAGTGATTGAGCTCTAGGATTCAATCTTATTCGCCCACTGGAATCAAGAAAAAACTGTACGCTGCATATATTTTCACCTTCCGGTAAAAATTTCTCAAAAAAGATGATTTTTAAAAGCATCATCTTCACCAGAATGCCGGACAAAAAAGCATGCAGGAGTAAACAGAATCGAGCTAATTACAGCCAGAAAATTGGTCACTATGGGTTAAGGACAGTCTGTTTGTTATCAGTTACGTGGTCACTGTTCCAAATCGTCGGCTTGATTGATTGTGGGCCAGTGAAGGTTAAGTGTCCGCACGAACTTCTTCTGAGCGCAGAGGTCAGGGTTACGCAATCGGATGCTAATGGTTTCGGCAACGGTCAACATTCGGAATCTCACCATTTTCGATCGACTCCTTGGCACTCGTTAGACAATCCGAAAAGCATATTTCTTACTGACTGAATGGTCAGAGTCAGTCAACTGAGCAGCAATCGCGCTTGAAACCGTTTTAGTCACACCACTGTTCAACCACTCAGAATGATGTCGACGCACTCTGTCAGACAATCGCTCAGTAGTACGACCAATATATAATGTTCGACACGAGCAAACAAGTGAGCATACACAATAACTGGTTGTAGAACATGGAAGTTTGTCTTTGAGTTGTGACATGATAACGGGTGTTGAACAAAAACTGACACACAGTTGAGCGACATCGCAGGTTGTTTCGACTGAATGCTTAGCTTTCTGGAGACAACTTCGGTCAGGGGATCTCCCATGAAAAGAAGACTAATAAACTCAAGTTTCTTATTCTCTTAAGGAAGCAGCATTTAAATGTTTTAAAGTGTTTAGAAAGGAACGAGCGTGTGATGCTATCCAGACCAGGTAAGGGAACAGGAGTTGTCCTAATGATCAGGATTGGTTATGTTACCAAAATGAATGTTCTACTAGCTGATAGCTGAACATTCATGAAGATAAACACGAAGAAGGGCAGGACACCAGTTACAGAAAAAGCGATATCTAAAACGTTGTTTGTTTTGGAAGAGGAGGGGATAATTGATCCGGCCACTTCCGAGAGCATCCGTCCCACTGGAACAATAATCCCTAGGTTATACGGTCTGCCCAAAGTATACAGAGTAGGCTTGTCTTTGAGACCCAGTTTAGATATGTGCAACTTGCCTTATCAAGCTCTTGCCAAATGGCTTGCCGGTGTGCTCGACCCCATCAGGTTGGACCTAGCAAGACAGCTTCCGGGATACGTTTCATTTCACTGGCAGATTCCAAGACCTGATCTAAACGATCAGAGAATGCCCATATTCCATGTTGTTCGATTTTGCCGGTCGTTTTTGATGAGATCAGCACTGAGTAGGCGGTAGGTGTTTGTGTCTTTGAGCAGTTGTTTTGCTTCCTCCACATAGTCTGCCTTGCCCATGATATTTGTCAACCGTCCCGTATCATCAAGCAAAATGATAATGTTGTCATCCTTTTTACGGTTGTTAAATGGTTGTTGTTCGCGTTGGGCAGCCTAATGCGGATCAAGACTGGGACGATGGTTTGTCCAATTTGGCGCTGTGCCTCTCTAAGCAAGACGTTAGATTTCATTGAGTTCCAAATTTGCCGAGTGTTCTCTGCTTGTTGCATCTTTCGTGTTAAATTTAACTCCTTTAACAAGCACGTCTTCTCGTCGTCGTTGCTGGAGTTAGCACACTTCTTCGCCAATTTTAGGAGCTTTCCTTTGCAAGACTTTTGAGAACACATGGTTGGCGGCTTCTGATTCGGATTAGCCTGTCACAGTGACCGAAGCCAAAGGACGCCTGCGCTTATCCATCACTGCAACTAGGTTGCGCTGCACCAATTGCAGTTCCACCAACACACCACATATCCAGTGTAAACCCGAAGGAATAAGACCGGGAGGTGTGCCAGTGAGGCCTTTGTGTCCAGCCGGCCAATGCTGGTTAGCTACTTGATTGGCTAATAAGGAAAGGAAACTCTTATCTCTCGGAAACTAAACGGAAAGAGAGGCTTCAGTGACGAGATCTACACTGAGAAGAAAGATTTTGAAGTGTAATACAAGAAGCGTTGCAGTATAGGATTGCATGTTAGTGCAACCTGAAGAAGATGGGGATGAAAAGGAAATTTCTCGCTCAACTATGAAAAGCCAGGCAAGCCATACATCATACAATGCACCAACAAATCCGAAGAAAAGAATGGATAGAAGACCACAGACACTCACGCATCTGCTTTTTGTCTGGCTGCTCCCCTTCGGCCAATATGACGAGGTTGAACCCGCAAGGACCGAAGTCCTAGTCAGCACAGCCCTCAGGATCTAAACAGCACGCAAGCCTGACCACCACGCCAAGGTAGCAGAAAGGGTCAGGTGAGAACACATAGTATCTTGCTGGCGCACAAGCCAACAGCAACATTATGAAGGATGATATCAAGACCAAGCGAACAACTCAAACCCACCAACAAAAGAAGCGTCAGTTACAAATTCCAATGCAATGACTGTGGACAACACTACGTCGGCCAAACCGGACGGAAATTGTCAGCAGAAATACATTAACACGAACTGGCCATCAAGAGGTACGACCAGTTTTCCCCGATCTACGCCCGCGAGGATGAAACTAGACACGCCTTCAACTTGAATACCACAGAAATCCTTACTCAGGCAAACATCAAACACGCGAGAGAGTTTCTCGAAGCTTGGTAATCATCAATCGGGTCAATAAACAAACACATCGAGGTAGACAAAATCTATGGACCAATGCGAACCAAGGATTTGAGGAGACGTAGACGCCATCAAGCCCAAATGCCGATAAATCCAGACGAAGCAACTTGAACTGATCAGACCACATTTGAAACAGGACAATGGATAACTAGTCGGAAGGAATTCCGAAACGAACAGATGACACTCAGTCAATTCACAACCAATCGGATTCGAGGTCAAAATGCGGTAATGACAGGAAGCAGCCAATCAGACTCCAGCTCGAGGACTCCAGGGAATAGCCAACCTGTCATCGGGTTATAGTTCAAGCGCAACAAAATCAACCAGTGGTGGATCAGGTCAAAGGTCAAACACAACGGCAGGCGACCAGCCAGAATTCGGGTCAGCAGGTCAACTCACTGCGCTATATGAGAGCAGGCATCTATCGAACTTCACCGAAATCCACGTACAGAACTATACGCTCAAACACTTACGCACTGATGATGTCACCTCGGTTGATGATGAAACGCTTGCAACCCAAATGCCAAGCTCGGCAAACATACCAGTACCAAATTAAACTGGCACCGGCAACGGAATGCCTATATGCTGTGAATACTACAACGATTGAACTGCTACTTGTTCGCATCCATTCAAAACTCAGATGGTTCACAACTGGGTCTCTAAATATGTGGTAACATCAAACTTAAACTGTTTGTGATCAAAACATAGGCGAAACTATTACAAGACAAACTGAGTAGTGTATTTTTTAATCCCTACGTACGTCGACAACAAGGTGATTCCGCTATACCAGCATAAACATCGATGTGAAATATGTTGTTAGCTTGATCTATTCAAGATCTTTCGAAGACAGTCAGTCTGTCTACGCTGTTCTAGTAAATTTCATCTGTGGTGTGAACATTTAATTGTGGGAAATGATTGAAGGCAAGTTTGCAGCCACGTTCAGGTCCCTAGGCTAGTTCATCATCACCTCCATATACTTGCTTTGGGTTTCAAATTCGAGAGAGAGATGTGTGAATCAACCGCTGCTAATGTCAACACGATCAGTGATGTGAATTAGGACTGCTTCTTAAATCTTTCCTGTTAGGTTGTGATTACAGTGTTTGCAGTCGCTTTTCAAAACTCGCAGCATGACGCTGAATTGTAGTAAGTCAAGCAAAGATGACTAAAACCTAATTAGCAATCTTCAAAAGGTCCTCTTGTGGAATGTGAATTAAGAACTAGCGTATCCAAGGCTCAGATAGACTTCACACGCCTTGAAATCACTGTCTAGGGCGTCTAAAGCTTGAAAATGATAACTAGACTACATATTTTTGTCTGTGCTGATGGTGATGTACACCCTCTTGTATGTTAACAAAACTGGACAGTCACTCAGTAGGGAATGTGGTCTTCCAATCAATTCTATGACAACTATGGCATTCCTCAGCGCATATTGTAGAGTTCCGAATCCTGCTGATGTACCGGCAACTATGATCTTTAGGGAACATAGGCAAGATGAATATACAGTATGTATTTCAGCAATTGTTCTACTGTCAGTTGACGCGCTGTAGAAACTCTCGAAAGACAGATATCGTAAAAAGAAGAGGCTACCCAAACAAATCTCCAACATTCATGAATGTATCTACTGCCGTGACAATCCGAATCGCTGGATTGTCTGAAATAGTGTGATTCAGATAGGCGCCAGGCAATTCTCTGAGCAGTATCCCCGTAGCCATGAGACTAATCACAAAATACTCGGAATTATATTGGGCTACCTTCATCACCGGCTGTCACGATTCAATGTGTCACAGATATATTCACCGTAAACGGTTACCAACGAGAAAATGAATCACGCTGGTACATGCACAGACTGGTTTTTATTTTTCTCATTAATGGCTCATTCGAATCCCGGGTGATTCAGTGCAGTGCTTGCTATACATTCAAATCTGGATCCAGTCTACTTCCTTTCTACTCTACTATTCGGTTCGCTGAAGTTCGAAAGTTAACTTTATTATCTACTCCTGTATATATTACCCTCGTATGTCACGCTCGTTTTTCTCCTAAACCATATCACCTCTTACCAATGTAGAATCTTTGATTGTTATTTCCGAGAGTTATGGATCTGGCCTTCTATTTTAGCTAAGCTGATCAGCTAAAACTGATTATGGCACATATGTCAAGACAAATTCCTTATTCTCATTCCTCCAGTTTGATCCTTGTAGTCTTGTGTTAACCAAACCACATACGATGTATTGAAAGCCAAATGTTTGACCTATGATTACGGACGTACTTTCACACCGGTAATCCAGACAATTTGTCAGTTACGTATACTTTTAGGTGTACACATGGTTGTAATCCTCAGCCAGCATTCATTAAGCAAAAAAGTACCGTTTGTTGATCTCATTTCGACTTGTCATTTTTAAGTGTGCATATTAGGAAAGTATCAAGTAACACAGATTCAGCAAAAATACTTGTATTTGTCACGTAATTTTTTGTGTAGTGTCTCAATAACTGTCACTTACGCTATATACTTAATAATGACACAGGAGACAAGCTTGCTAAAACAACCACTATTAGACTAAACCATCATCAGTGAAACTTTCTAGGCTACCAGACTGTATGACAGTTTCAACTGCACTCCAGTAATTGGGTTTGCAGTTAAAAAATGAACTGCCCCTATCTAGGGTTTCCTCCTCTGTCTGGTCATTCAACTGTTCATTTGTAACTGCTCACCTGGGTAAAATGACCAGGTGCTTATCCGAACATATCCGTCAGCGTCTTTCCGCCTGGATAAATGGTGGTCACTGGTGAGCAGCACTGGATTTGGATTTTATATAAACTGAATATTACTCGTTATTCATCACAGCTGTCCCGTTCCCATAGACATTTCATTTGGCCTCTTTTGAAAACAAGCACTTTACTAGAGTTTCGCTGCTGTTTGAGCCGGTCATCTCGACAATCACTAGCATACTTGTGGCAAATCCCGTCGATTTCTGCGATTCCATCAACCCAGTCTCTTTTTTTCGTCTGAGTTTCCGCTTGAATTCTTGAGATTACGAATTTTGGTCACGGATGAGACACCCCCAGTACTATTGAATAATCTACCCTCATGCACACAGAAACGCTTTGTTCAAGACTTGTGGTTAGTGTGGCCAGCAAATACACCATGGCCGTTAAAACTGTCACAGGTACAGTTGCGTTAGTTGACCTATTGTTATCTAATTGGTGTCTCCATTCTTCATTGTGACGGGGTAGACCTCATTTTAGCTCTCATTGGTACTGCTTGTTTCGCCCAGACAACATTGTTCCATATAAGCGTTAGGTAGTTGGCCTAATAATTGTAACGCGCAACCGAAATTAGCGAGCGTGCACGGATTGAATTTGAGTTGTGTAACGGGGCATGCTGCTGTGTTGTCGGTGCCGTCTTAGCTTTCGTTTGTGTAAGTCGTCTACATGGCTTACTGGGCCTTCGGCTTATGCTTGTTTATATTGTTCCTCTTTTCAAGACTGTTGTTCGAACCCCTACTTCGGAAGAACGCTGTCCCCTGGTGCGTCCACCGTGCCCGAAGGTTGGTCCGCGAAGTCACGGACATTCAAAGTAGAGTCGGCTGGCCTGCATGCTACAGTAATGAACAATGGAAAACAGGCTAATTGTGGTAAACACTTACAACCCATTCAATTACCATGTCTTGTTCAACTTTGAGTTTGACGCTCCCCGTACTCAACGGGGCTCGTCCCAGTCCTGTATGGTGAATGACATCGATTTAAAATCTCTCGATTAATTGCAATGAAGTAGGTTGGCTGAAAAATCATAGGCTAGTCCCGAAAAACTGGGAGAATTGCATGTGGTACAACATTGCTTACTAGAAAATGTTTGCTGCGCCCAGCGTATCTAAGTACTGGCAAGCAGTTGGAGGTTTTGATTAATTTGACGTGAATGTTATTCACAACCTACCGTAATTCTCGTATCCCTACAGAATTTTCGGCCAGTCTATCTCGAACTGAACCGCAGAAATTTAGGTTCCATCTTGCAAGAGCTGGTCCTTAATATAAATCATTAGCCCGAGGGACTAGCCAAAGATGACAATACATGTTCTTGCATCAAGCTGAGAACGAGGGTTGTATATGTCCCATCTCTCATCTGCGTTGGCTAAGAAACGGTAAACCAACTCTGTCCAGTGATTTTATCCACCAGCGTGTCTTGATTCACACACTTACTAATCGGCTAGATTCTCATGAGGCTCCTTCTATATTGTGTGGCCATGACCTTTTGTCCGGTATCACCTGCTAATCCAATGGTGTGGTGGGATCCTTGGATTGCTTCAACGATTGGAATAAGCCCATGAATTCATTAGAAGTTAAAGGTGTTTTGGCAAACAGTTTGTTCCTCATCGGGCCAATCACATCACGTTTTATATCATCAAGGTTGGCAAGCGAGAAAAATCAGTACCAACTGGTCACAAAACGGGAGGTCATAGTAACCGTACAGCCTGAATCAGTTTCTTTTGAGAGCGAGAAAAGGACATGGAACGGCCAGCATACTCACTTTTTCTATGTAACTTTCAGCCAGAGCAGAAACCCCATTCGTGGTTTAACACACATAGCTATAAGGATATACACTGATGACACGATCGAAGCAGAATTGCTGTTTTACGGTGGACATTCTCAGAGAACACCTACCCAGAAAGTCTCGTTGACAGAGATATGGAACTGTCGAAACCGAAATTTGAGCTCCCACCTACAGAAAACAAGTTGGTTTGCATGAGGCTGAACAATTAATGCGAGACGTTGGCTGATTTGGTGACTCATAGAATAAGTGACGCAACTGAAAAGACCTACAATGTGACTCAATTGCGAATCTCGCTCAGATCGAACCCGGTAGTTCACCTACAACTCTAAGACACGTTGGCCAAGTGTGTGACCACATTTTGTGCTTAATCTTTTACAGGCTTCTGTGGAACAGGTTACGTCGGCCGTACAGTCAGGTGCTTTTCTCAGAGGATACGTGAGCATCACCACATATGGCTGAGTAAGGGCAAGGTGAAGTCCATTTCAAAGTCACCACGTTTGACCGAAAGTGGCTTTCCAGTTCATTTAGCGCTTGACCGGTCGTTAATCCAGAGGAGTCAAATGTCCTATTCTGGCCACCACGGGAATTCGGTCATGCAATCCATAGTTGTGCGCTCTGAAGAAACTGATCCAGGCAGTACAGTCACCGTGGCTCCCAGTTACCGAATTGACAATTCCGGAGATCACTTTGGTCACCTATTTGCCCCTCAGTTCAAAACCGTTTGACGTAATTATGTGACTAGTTGCTCTTGCATTTGTTCGCTTAACGAACAAGATGGTGCAAAATGTTACGTAATTGACCCTGTGATGAATAACCGAAAACAGACTGTTTGCCAAAACACCTTTACTACTAAATTTAACAGTAATGTACCAAACAGGAGCACATGCTTCGCACCAAAAAGCAGTTTACTCTGTGACTCTGTTTCACACACTGTACTCACCTGCTTATGCACAGACAACACTCAAAGGCACTGGTAGAAACACGTTTCATAAAGAGAAGAACTAGGATAGATACAAGTCTGTGCTCCTGTGTGTGGACGTATAGTTGAATACTTTTCTGTGGTGTTCCCGTTCAGAGATGCCTTGTCGACAACTTTCGTGCACATCTACCCCCCCCACAAACACACTTGCACAAACAATGCTTTGATGGAATGAATATGGTTGTCACAGGACTCATGTTACATAGCTGTCCAGGTAGCACCTCTCTGTACAAACTCAAGCAAGCACGATGTAACGTAACAAACATTCTACCTGATCTCATACTGGTCTTCTCAGGCATATGACGGTTCTCGGCCTGATGACCGATGTGACTGCACAGCTGTGTGTGTGTGTGAACACCAGGTGGTAACCGAGTCAACAAGCGCATTCCAACTTTACCGGTCCTTTGAGATAGAGTTTTCCATGAATCAGAGTTTTTCGTTTCCTCGCTGTCCAAACCAACTCGATAGGATGTTGAGTAGATTCACCTCACTCATTTTACTCAGATAACTTAAGCCATCCAAATAAAAGTCTGCAAAATGTACTTTTAAGAACGCTTCATGCGAATCTGCTAAGGTAGATCTACGTGTTAAAAGTATGACCAAAACTTCGAATCGTCAAAAATGAGGAGAAAATCAACAAGAATTTTTGCAAGTAACTCACTAATTTCATTAACGCGGTACTATAGGCAAGTGACAAAACCTATTCCACTCCTCACATTGGAATGATACACGACATTGGGTGATGGATCAAATAGTTGGTGTGTTTTAAAGCTGGTAGACCTTTGAACGGCGAATGTCGCAGAAAGTCAGAATAAAAGGGGACAGAGCTGTAACCCGTACGGTGCACGTATGATCAATTTGAAGAAAATAGCCAAATTTTTGGTAACATTCTGCCAGTGTTTGGTACTGCTTACGAGGCGTGCTTTTGAAAGCTGTTTTGGCTTCATTGAGACGTATACGTTATCACGTTCAATCCATTTGGCTAGATCAGACAAAAACGGATAACGGTGCATGGAAAAGTTATGTATGGCATGCGAATTTAATATCTAAACGTCATAAAGTCTAATTCGGCTGGTAGTGTCCAAGTCACGATTGTGGGGTTAACGTGGGATTAACGTGATAGTAATTATTTATAGAGAGAACCGGTAAAGCTTACCGGTGACTATTGACGACTATGGCTTCGATTTGTGGGTCTTAACCTGTCGGCATTGTTCTTCTACCGGTTATTCATCAAGGTTACACACCAGCAGTTTAACAAATAATGACTTCCTAAACAGTCTTCAGCTTGCTCACTATTACGCAGTCCTTATCCTGGAAGAATGAAATGTTTATATTGACTATTCAACCACTAGCATAAATATGCAGAGCTCGACATTACTGCTGAACGCGAGGAACTAGTCACTGATGTATTCTTAGAAATATCACTATACACGGTTAAATCAAACGCGGTCTTATTATACGGTTTACTACGGCTTTATAGATCAACAAGATTCTGCTGAACGACGGTAGATTCATCTCACAGCGAAACTTTTTCAAATTGTTGTTGAGTGGTTACAAACCCGTCACGGTGAAGTCATTCGAGACTTTGTTGATCGCATGACTTCGTCAGTGATAAAGAATCCCCGTCTGAAAGGGCTTCAGCCAACACCGGAGTCATATGAACATAAACGTTAACTATAGTTTACTGTTAAACCTTCAGTGGTGTATCGCCACTGACAAGACCATGCGAATAAGTACAGCTGTCTGGGTGTATCTGTTTTCCGAATTCCTTAACCAAACATCAGACTATGCTTGTTAACTTTAACGAAGAACAATGTGACCTAAGCAAACCGTTTGGTTTAACAGCTGGGGATCAAAGTGGATGCCATGTGAAACGTGCACCAGTGTAGTGAATCAGGAAAGCCGAATTTGATGACACTGTTCAAGTAACCAGCCACCGGAACACTTCTGGCAAACAACTGATGAGATATCGTTACATTTGTTGTAACTGGTTCAATGGTCTACTAGCACTTAAACAGACAACGGAATAACGGCCAGTGAAATGGCGTATAACGGAACTGGCGACTTCCCCGACAACATTTCTAGTAGACCGAATTTCACCAATACTTCTTGAATCACGGTAAGAAGATAGGCGACGTGTCATCTTGCAGTGGAAGGGTGAAAATTACAGTCGAATCAGTGGAAGAAAAGCAATGGGGGAAAGAACGATCGATACTTCGTACCGTCTACAAGAGTTCTGCTCTTATCTTGAAGTGCCTCACTACCGGGGTCAAAGTGAAATGTGTTCAGCAGAAATCATGACTAGAATGAGTGTCAGACTATTATTATGTATTATGACACTGATAGCAGGAAGTCACAAATAAAGAGGGGGTTGTTGTAGACTATAAAACCTTATTCATGGCCTTCACGAATATGGGTCAGTATTCTAGAGCGATTACACCGAAAGGACATTCAGGTTTGCGTTGACCATTTTGTGTGTCCGACCTTAATCAAACTAGATCTATTCGAATCGCTTAAGTCATGAAGATTAACGTGGGAGGTATCAGTATGATCTTATTCTCAGAAAAGCACACACAGGGGAACACAATAACGATTCATACTGTTACATCGCGACTTTCCTGTAGGCTGGTATCATTGAAAGCATAACACTGAACAAATATTTACTAATGACTGACATGAATGGTTCATCCAAAGCTGTGTTTTAACTTATGATGTTGATATTCCCCTAATTGAACACGTCAATTATTTTCCATCATCTGATAAACAGATCCTGGTGGTAGAGTACAGCATCTTTATTACCAAAAGATCATCGTAACCGAGAACATCTCCAGTGTCTGTAGTGTATGTAATGAAATACACAATGTGAACCACAGCTCGGTGTGGCATTTTACCAACAAATGTAGGAGTGATTACTTGCACTCCGTTCATGCTTGCTGAGTAGCGCTAATGACCTGTTTGATGTTAAAACGTTCGTCATAATAGTGAAGCGAAAACGATGAGTTGACATGCGAGACAACTTAAACGATATACACGCAGGGATTAATATTGGTCATAATTAGAGAACTCCATATAATGTGCAGCCCAGAATTTTTCTGGACGGGGTAGTCAATTTTTCATTCTGATAATGTGTACTTTTTGTTTGGTGAGACAAATTGTAGGCTGTCAGAAGGGCCACCAGGTTCAGTCTAATAGGACTTAGGTTGCCGAAATATTCACAGATTTTTGTACAGCTGCATGCGCTGTACGACAAACCAATTCCTTCTTTTCCTTGAAAGACCCCGTATTGAAATCGAAATGAGTCTCAGCTGGTTCTATGTTTCATTAGAATACTACAAGAAAGAACAATCAGAACTTGCGGTGAAGTGTTAACAAACCTTCCGGTCGAACAAAGTTCTAAATCCATACTTGATAGGTAGACCCTAATCAGTGTGAAACGCCACTAGTTAACTGTTAGCAGGTGTACTTGAGCCGCATATAAACTTATGAAGGATTCTGGTTGAGAAGCATAGCTGGGTATTTTCCCCGGCAACAAAGATAAGGATTTCGGTGTTATCATCAAGAAAAAGTTTACTAACTCAAAGAACTGAATAATTCTAAATATAAAGGGTCAATCTTTTAGGGCTAATTAGAAATAGAACCAGACTGGATGGTACTGCGAATTAGTTGTACATTGTTGTGAGTAATGCGATCTGGATTCTCATGAATAGTTTTGGTGGGCTCCGATGTGAACAGCCTGAGAAATCCGATTTCGATAGCCAATCCCCTGGACCAATTAGTGGATTACATAGAGTACGCTGGAACGAGTGAATGAATGAGTTCAGGTGTGAAATTTACGAATTCCGACCATGCTTTCGTAGGTCATCAGATGCAACGCATATTGCGTTTAGACAAGCTGCTTTTGCTATTGTTTCAGGAACGGCAAGAACGCAGATTTTATCCATCCGATTACTAACTAGAAAACAATTATATCGAACATCAGGTCAGTGAATGTTTTAACTCACTGGAGGATAAAAGGTTTAGAATTACATACACAATGTCCCACTGTTCTCCCTCTCTACGGTCATCTAAAAGTCCATATGCCCGATGTGTCACTTACCGTGAGTACGCGTAGTTATCGTAGTTGCCTACACGTTTTATTTATGTTTTTCCTATCGATCTTAAATCCATAAAGGAAACCGTAACACGAAAAAACAATTCGCCCCCTACAATCTCTTGGGAATAAAATTCGGGTGTTGTCGAACACAGACGCATATCAGCTGTTAAGCGAACTTCGAGTCACATCCTACATTGAGAAGCTAACCCGCTAATCGTAGTCAGTGCCATCGGGAACACTTATCAATTAGCCTCTGGTCAGACGACTGACTGACCCGACGAATAGAACAGCGTGTAATGTTAGCACTGAACGTCCGACAGTAATTTCCAAGATGACAAACTAACTATGGCAGTAGTTGACAGCATGATGTATCCGTGGAGAAGGTTGGTTAGTAGCTTAGTAAATTACTCACAAGTCTTCAGTCTATGTATGGTCCTATATAGAACTTCGTTTTCATTCCAATTTTGTAACTTACAATGTAATAACGTGCGTGGTGAACAGTGTGCGTTCACTGTTTTGTTTCCGTTTGAAACGTGGAACTTGATGGAATGGAAACAGAACTTGGTGATCCACAACTGACGAATATCCAAACTCATTTTGCACGTATTCAATTATTCAGCTTTCCAAGTTAATTAGTAGGAAATTGAATATCTCTAAGGTCTCCCTCATGACACACTTGAGAAGAGAAATATAAGCATGTTGATCCAGCAGAAATGGCACTTTACGATAAAAAAAGCGCGTAATTGTATCAATGTTCAGTAAATGTCTTTTTAGCTGAATGCCCACCACACTTACCTTCAGTATGGTGTCACATTTTCTTCCACGTGACAGCGTTCCGTCTGACTCTTTTCTGCGTGCTATGTTTCTTTCACAATGCAAACACACGGTGTAATAAATAGCTTATGAGCCGTAGTTGATTTAGTTGAAGAATGTATAAAAGGGATTAGAACTTTTGTATTTATCAGTGCCTCACACCCAGTTCGCTCCCAGAAATTATGTTAGACAGCAGACTGACAAAGGTTTCTCCACACTTCGCTTATCAGCTGTGGATAATGCTCATTTTCTAAAGGCATACTTCATCGATTTCGTTGTTCATAACGGACGTGATGTGAAATGAATACGCTTATTCGGACTAGCAGTCCTGTGGTTGTATTTTGAGCAACATTAGATATACATATAGAGACTATTCATACTGACTGGTGTTTTTGCAACATTCCAATGCCACGTCGATCACGTATGTAGCCCAATTTGAACGTCCGCGCTAACTTATCTGAACACAACACATTGCTGAGTCTATCGATTTTGCAGTTAATCTAATTTGCGATATAGTGTTGTTTGACCCAGTTTTTGCTTACTAATGTCTACTGGCGTTACTCTGCCACCCTGCAGTTCTTTTGCTGAGGTTTACGTGGACAAAAGTTTTGTTACGCAGTCTTCCAGATGATTTTGTTGACTGGCTTTCATGCCAGTATGACTAAGATGATACAATGAAGAAAACAATTCTAAATAACCGCAGATTAATTGCCCACTGATACTTGTGGGCCTTCTGTAGTTTCTCTTATTCTCGTTTAAAACACTATTTGGACACCCATATGACTGCATTTATCTGCCGACCACGAAACTACTGTAAGAAGTTATCCGAACTTGTCGCTGCGTATCATTTGTCGAACAACTCGACTGGACAGCTGTCAGTCACGTAAATGTTTGGATGACGGACCGATGGTGGTGTTTAGATGTAGCTAGATCGTTGGGGATTAAAGATCATTTGTTGACTGAAGATTCGTCAGAGTTTTTGTTGTGCCTGCCCACCTGCCGCCAATGTCCACACAGGGAGTCCAATTCGACCATACAAACACGCCAGGTAGCTGACAGGTTCGGATAAACTTTCCAGCCTGGCGCATTCTTCACTCCTCAATCTCACTTGCTCTTGGATCTCCAATGATACGCTGACTTTTGCCCGCTAATCAGTTTTCCAACTTTACTTTCTTCTGCATGCACAGGGGAGAACCAATAATGTGTTACAGCATTATTCAAGATGTTATTTTCACAAGCTAAATAATTGTCTCGTGGGTACAGCAGTCAGCGGTTGCATTGGCGAGGTAACTTGATATGGTTCAATCGATTCTGTTCACCTTAGATAAATCATAGCCGAAGAAACTTACGGATTATCAACTAAGAGCCCCTTATAATGCAGTGTAAACTAGTGGAGTAAATGACCATTTATTCGATTTGTTAGAATGACGGAGTATGTCTTAATAGTTATTGATGTGCAACAAAACCATCAGAACACGATAATGAGTCAGCCATTGTTGGACCATTGTATTAAGTTAATCTGATTTGTACTGGTTTCAATGTAAGTTTAAGTACACAGTGGTTTTAGTGATGATATGGTTCAAAAACAATGAAAGATTAAGTATGTAAAATTTAATAGTGATCATCTTCAGATCAATGTTGTCCACAGTTGGACTCGACAGGCTAAACGGGTTTCGATTCCACAACCTGGGTAATTGCAAACTAGAATCCTTATCTACCTAACTACGTATCCTGTAAGTATCTGTTAGAATGGAAGCGGCTAACATCAGTTTCAATTAACTTCTTCACAGCTCTTTAGTAATATTATTCTGAATGTCTTTAAATGGTACGTATACAATAAGAACGTAATAGCAGTTAGTACGTTAGATCATTCAAACTACCAATAGTATGTTCTATACACTTGAGGGACAAATTTTCAGTCTTCTAGTTACTCACATTTCCAATGAATTGAAGGAAATTAATCGGGTGTGTTTGAGCCACAAGAAAAGGTTGACCATACACCTAGGTGTAAAGCTAACGGACAGTCAAACCTGGTGCCAAACAAGAACAAAATTAATGGATTTGGTCACGTGGACACATTTGCTCAGAAGTCGAGATACATAACGTGCAACAGATGAATTCTGGTGGGTGCGTGCAAATAAATGTTTATACCGCAATCCAGTGAGAATTGTGGAAATATAATTATTAGTACAAAAATGACAGATTTGTTGTATCGGATGAGATTGTTAATTTGAATTTTTTTTTTACAAATTGTGAACTGATTAGAAACAAATAAAACAGCAAAATGCTGGTGTGAGATGCAATTGCAACACGATAGACTTTAAATAAACCCAAATGAACAAAGTTCTTGTACAGTAGACCAGGAAAAACTGATGACTGATACATCTGGTAGGGAAGCACATAGATATTAGGAAGTTGAGTAGCTAAACGATGGAGAATAAAGAGAATTTAAGCAGGAAACATAAGATTAAATTTCCTAAGTTTTGGTGGATGCATCAGTGACACGAAGTGATTGTGTCATAATGCTACTCAAACTAATCTTCAGACAATTGATAGAAGGTCATCGAAATAAAGTCGCATTATTCACATGAAGGGAAGAATATACGTTAGAAAGCTTCCCATACTGATTCCCTCTCATGTGAAAAAATAAGATGTCCACACATGGGTGTAGGAACTGAAGTTCGACGGCTGACATTACTTCAAATTGAATAGAGTCCACATTTTCTGGTAACCCCTGTATTCAGATGAGTTCTATGCCCGGCCGACTTCGTAAGTTAGCATATTTGGATTCCTTAGTTGGCAAACTGCGGGACTCACATCACGTTTACAGTTTGTAGTCTGTCAAGCACTGACAGCGAAAAACCGAGTCCGGTGTTCTTCAGGTAACTTAAACCCAGTTGCACATTCACTCACAAAGATATTTGGGGAAACTTGTGTAGATGCCGTGCAAAATGAGATTATGGACAGGAGAGTACTTTCGCCTCGTGATTAACCAGGATCATACTTTTGTAGTGATGAGGCCTGACCATCGAATAAAATATGATGCCTTCGATTGCGATGTGAAGCTTGGGTTCAGGATTCGCTGAGAAGCTGAAGTAAATTTTGTCTACGAACGCTTGCTAGCGCATCGATGCATTCTATGAAGCACATTCACATTACTGTATGATACCCATCCCCGAGACCAGGATGAAGTGAATTAGACAAACAAGAGTATCAAAGGTTGGACGTGGGTGACAACGGATGAATTGACTGGAGTCCTTCAGGTCACTTGGGTTACTGTGACAGTCTGAACGGGGAGCCTATACCAGCCTTAAAATGCACCTAGTAAAGAGCGATCTGGTTGCCACGAGTATTTATCATTCGTGACACACGTTGACGCATTCACAAAATTATATCCTCATGAAAGTAACCATACCTTATTACGGTCTGACAACAGCACACTCACTGTGGCGAGCTGTAATATGACTGGTACAATGCATAGCAGATGACTGCAAGAACAACAGAATGTACAAGAATGACATAGTTTGCCCAGTCAACAGTATCGTGTCTTCAAGTAACGTCGGATTAGTTGAAAGTGTTCATTACAGCTTCTTTTTTCGAGAATCCTGCAAACTTATTTCTGCCCATCGTGTTCATCTTACTGTTTCAGACAATCTGAACGTAGAACAGTCAGCTTCGTTTACTGTTTTGTTTTTAGCGGTTTGGAAGTGAATCTGGTCAACAAGTCTCCGATGAACCCAAGTGTTTCGTTTTCTGTGCCGTAATTTCTACACCATATTTTCTGTCACGCTTGCGAATGCTCAGCTGTTGAGTAGGTCGCAAATCGTTTCCACATAAAAAAAACCAAGGCCGGTGAAACCATTTATCGAATCGATACTCTCAGACATCCGGACTTAAGTAGCACCACTGAGTTCTCCTTCCTCGTTCAGTTGGCCATGTTCCTGTAGTATGGCTGAGAGATATGGCGGAATGCACCCAGTTTGGTTGCCCTGTGAGGTAACTATCTAACGAGGGTGTGCAACTGTTCAGGTTTGCTTTGTTTTATGAAGTCGACTGATAATTCTTTACGACGTTATTGATACAGGCATTCATCAACAACGGCCAACACGCCAGCTGAGTTTTTAATTTTGTTCTCCTCACGTCTACGTGACCATTACTCACATTGTCTAATTCACCATTTCGTGAATTCACTGAGATGGTCAATTGATATCATCAGGCAGCACACCATTCGATTACACTGATAACCCTTGTCTGACCTGAAACGATAGTGGGGTGCTTCTTTTAACAAACGATGGCCAGAACTCAAATGTCATGGTGGTGACACACAGAGAAAGAACTCAGCAGTTCAAAAACAAGAATATCATGACAGAAAATCTGCTCGCGAAACCTGCTCACCAGAACTGTGAATGATCTCATAATCTTGGATCGTTAGGATTAAGCTGTATTTCTGTATCTCTGTCGATGGTGAGTCAGACAATGAGGACTGATGGCCAAACAAACGTTGTAGAGCCCGATAATTCGTAACCAATGCGAATTTGGTAACACGTAAGCGTGTGTGGTCCGACAATCTTGATGCGCCTCATGTCTTCTTTTACGATCATGAATATTCCTGACCTGTCTTGTTCAACAAGATCGATATACAGACTGAATACCCTCCCTATCAAAAGACATCACCGATACCAATGGTAGATGCATCCTGAATCAGAGTGGTAAGTTTAGATAAGAAAAATGTGCATGACATCAGTGTCTCACCATAAATTTTACTAGCTCTAACAGAACTTCATTTTTTTAGTACATGCCCACGTTTTTGTTATTTAAACAAAAAACGATTTGTTACGATGTAGGTTTTCATAAAATCCTCTAACCACTCGATTGTCACTGAACGCCTTTTATTTTCGTAATTCAGCAGCAGTCACCACAGATCCAACTTGGTTTACCATCCTCTATAATAACAATAACGACTGATGTGATGCATGAGGATGAGTTCACCTGCATACTTTTACCTTCTCTCTTGCTTGTTCGGAGCACTGTGAACGTGTCCTCTTAGTTCACATGATACTGATGAAAGTTTCAGAAACGCCAGATGCCTTTGTACTTACGATCTTTCAGTATCTATTTTTTCCTGTTGAAGTATGTTAAGACCGGAAGACCAAAATGTGTAGAAGAGTTTGGCACGCTCTATTTGAGACAATCTTGCAGCTTACGTTTAGTCAACGTGCACAGATGCGCTGTCTCAAAGCCGCTAGTCTCAGTATAGTTATCTCCTTTCGATAAAATACTGGAATCAGCTGAGTGCCTGTCAGTCTCACGTTGGAGAGCTAAATGATGGACATGTATTCTAATCTTCGCTGATCTCAGATGAACATAAGAGGCCATGTTATTTAAATGTGGCTTTGAAACAATGCGTTCATTGTTCTCTTTGTCCATGGCAAATTCAAACTCCCGTCTCGAATACAACTTGATGCATCTGTAAATAAGCTGCTCAACCCTCGAATTTAATATAAACATTGTTTACAAAAGTAAGATATTCGTTACTCATTTGATTTGGTAGCCCGTTCCATAAGTTTTTTCCACCTAAGCGGTAGATATTATTTGGAATTAAACAAAGTAAGCCTAAATGTGACTAACCGAATAGGAAGCCAATGTTTGTCTTCTTATCAATCTCAGTGCAAACTGTGGTCACATCAGATAGATTGGCGGCATTGCCAAGCTTATGGTCAGTGTACACACGAAATGACTACTCATATTCTACTGGAAAATATTTAACGATTACTGTATGCGACACTTGAATTAGGCTTAATCGTTTGCATTAAAACTGTCTGGCCTCTGTAAGCAGAATTAATTTCGGTGCAGTTCAAACCGACATTCCTTATGTTGAGAGCCAAAATATTACCACAGTTCTTACACAAGTAGCTTGTGATGGGAAAAAGATTATATTTGTTGTGCATGTTACCGGCACCCCATCATTGAGGATGGACACAGTTCACCAAAAGTTGTCGTTCATGAGAATAAAATATTGAATACATAATTATTTTTGTTTCAAAATAACCACATCTATCCTAAAGTTGAACGGGCACAAAAGTGTTGTAATTTGTTCCGCATGTCAAGCAATCTGAGGCTTCCATGGTTTGGTCGGTTTGTCTCCCATTTTCCAGTTGACGCACACTCAGTAATGCCTGACTGGCTGGTCGTTATGCCTTGAATCAGTCCACCTTTACAAAGGTCGAAATGAACGCCGATGATCAACATCAGACAAATGTTTGACGTAGGTAATGTACAAGATGACCACCGATACACTCAATGGGGCTGTTATACAGACTACTGTTACCGACGGAGTATTGTCACGTGTGTTTAGAAAGAATCTCAAAGTGGTTGTCTATGGAAAATTAGGGGGCAACAATCCAACCAAATGGAAGAGTGAATGCAGCCACGAAACACGCAGTAAGATTACATGCAGTGTGAAAAGACTTCAGACGTAAACGGTAAAAACGTGTCACCTTATTTTGGTGGAAATACTGTCAGCATGAAAACAACAAGGCAACTGTAAACTTTAATTAACAGCTAAGTAATTAACCGACTAAAGGCCGGAAAGAATCTCAGTGGTTATGAATACCGATCGAAAGACTACTGGTATTACGCTGCTTTAAGAATATCTGCTGGACCCATTTGGAAAACTAATCACCGAACAAAAAGTGTGAGGTGATTGAATTTCTTACACTTTGGCTAGATGAAACGGTGTCCTCTCAGTCAATGCAGTTGAAGACAGAGCTGTAAGAAGGAAACCCGAGAGAGACTGTCTTACGTTTTTATTCGAAGAGGGCAAAGGTGATTAGGCAAGATGAAACACTGCGCTAATAATGGGTCGAGACCGACATTATTCAAAGTGATGTGGATTATTGAAGTTATTTTATACATTTAGAGGTGAAAGGGGTATATTCTTATGACTCTTAACGACACCGATGTCACCACAGCTTATCTGGTATCGGTATGAGGTTAGCGGTACTTTGTGCGGTACAATCCGTGAATAAGTCCACAAAAGGCTCAACCAGAATTTTCCACAATACGTCGAGAATAAATAACTCCACTACCTCAACGGTTTTGATTTACAACTTTTCTTTATGACAACAGTCGTGCCCATTTGGGGAAGGGGGGCAAGTAAATAGAGCAAAACGTCTATGGAAAATGAAGAAACGGTCAGTGAATTGTGAGATATTTGCATCGAATCAAGTTGAGAATAAAGTCAGGCTGTTTTGGTGTCGTTTTCAACATGTTTTCAATACATGGATTATGAACACAACTTTACGAACACCCTGGCTGGCCATCCTCAGGAACACGGTAATCAACACGTGATTTTTTGTTTTAAGCAATCCATTTGTTAAGAAGGATTAGCGAACTACCAGAGATTCCGTTGGAATTCTCAACATTGCAAAGCATTCTGTGTGAAGGACTGCTGAGTCAACCGGACTAGTTCATTATCTTCCAGATTACGCAGGATAGTTTGGCGCTGAACGATGGTACAGTGTACGAAGGAACCAGGTTATTTAATTCATCTTCGATTAGTGTCGGAAGATTTTGTATCATTGCATGATGTCTGTCTTCGTGAACACGTTCTTTCCGTTAACGGAATGTTTTGTAAGTGCAAATGAGAACGAAATTTTGTTGCAAGTGAAAAATGTTTCTCTAAGGCTACAAACATTATTCAAAAAGTTTAAATAAATGGTCGATTGTTCAAGATGAACAGAAATATTGCGATGAAAATCTAAGTCGAAGTATGTTTTAGAAAGCACAACTTTTAGCTTAGCCACTGCATTGCCTAGCTAATAGTCCCAATGTATAAGTTGGTCCCGCGTTGTTCTCTCATACCGTCTCAGTTAATGTTTTCAATGCCTGTGGATTTTAGCGGATGGAGGCAACCGACATATCTCTATACACCGAGAAAACCCGCGACATTGAGCTTTGTGCTGATTCACATATTTGCCACTAGCGACTGACCTGGACACGAAAAACTGAGACAAGTAACTTCACAAATAATATATGAGGAGGTGATTGATCAGCAGTTAAAGCGGCAATCAGCTGTCAGTCATAAATTGCACGAATTCCATGAGAAATTTCGTTGACTATTCTACATGCTTTCTCTCATGCCTTAGTGTTTACAGTGTGCATATGAGATGAAGCTGGCTATAGTTGTATTGCAGCTCAATGAGAAACTTGCGGGAGTGCGCTGATGTCCTTGTGTTACCCTATACGTTGCACAGTGAAGTCAATCCAGATCAAGTTGATGTTTTGACCATTCAGAAGACAGAATTACCATGTAACTGAGGTCCATCGATATCAACCAGTTTTTGAAACCACACGTTTTCTGGTATAATGTGATAAAAATTAGAACTATCAATAGGAATGACGGCCATTTCGATAGATGTTCTGGTGTTATCACGAGCATTACAAGCCAGATATTAGGTGATGTATCCTGGTACACATTGGCGTGCAGCAGCAAATCTGGTAGACACTTGATGTACGACGGGATAAGTTTAAATTCGTGAAGATAGAGTCTCGAAAGTAACATTTACAAAGAGAACAAAACGCCTTGTTTGAAAGGTTGTTAACAGTTCCATTTTACCCTATTTGGCTTCCACTAAAACAAATCGTGGACAAATCGGTGGACAAGACGACAATCTGTGAACACATTAAGCGAAGAGAGTAGATCAGAGCAGACTAGACCGGTAGTGTCGTCAGGATGTGTTTGGCAATCTACAAATACGTTTTTTTTGTTCGGACACCAAGTTACCGGCCAGTTCATGTTACTGGTTACAAACATTTGTCAATTTCTTTCGACTTCGTTGCTCTTATAGTTTCAGGCGAACAGATGAATAACTTGCGACAAACGTCTGTTGAATGAACTGACTCTCGTATCTGTGAAACCTACTCGCCCAGTTCAACGCAACATAAAACACTAGGCAGAGGGGTATGTGGGGTCTAAGATACACTGAAGTCTTTCAAATACTGGAGTGACCAGATGATGCCTATGAAACGGTGAATTTAGTGAGATTATATTGTTGGGTATCGCACACTTCAAACGTCTCCAGCGAACGCATCCATTTGCTCTCATAACGAATTGAGTCCAGTGTTTTCGATCTAACGCTGTACATGCTTCGTAAATATTTAAATGTATTCACCAGATGTACCAAGAAATAGAGGAATATCGAATTTTGCCTAATTAAAAAAGTATGGTGTTCTTCAGTGTCATGCAAGCAAGTTTACGAGAGCATTGAGCGGTCACCATGACTGGAAAAAGCGAGGGCTTGCATCAACGTTCGAACCGGGGACTTCGAGGGATTCGTGCTAAGTACCCTAAGTTTAACTTTACTAAACTGGAAGCCGTAGGGATACTTGGACGCTACAGAACCAACAGATGACCACTACGTGATTACGACGATGCTGTTACGCATCGCTTCCACGATAATTAAATGAAATAGGAATGAAATCGCAGATCTGATACTCCTCAGGCTAATCAAGCAAAACATCCTGAAATTCACAAGGATCTAACTAGGAGAGGTCAGTGTGAAGATCGAAATCCAAATTGTAACCCACGATCTGATTGCCAGTGGCTAACGGAGTCATTGAAGGTAAGAAGGATATTCCTGCTTTTATCGTTTCCCGAAATGCATCATTTGATGACTCAGCCAAGGACAATGTTTCAACTGTTAGGCGAATACACCAAAGCATATGCTAGACAGGTAACCCATTACGACAGTCAAGGTTTATTAGCAAGTATTTACTGAAGGATTGTTCCCCACTCACGAACAATTGGCGAACATCATCAGATTGTTATCTAACCAGACCGAACCGTAGACTTCATCTGGTCACATTACTATTCGGAGTCTAGAGGTATATGATTTTGCTCCTAGCTGAATAGTTGTATGACTAAAGATGAAGAATCCAGAACAAATACATAACCATGTGAAGCGGTTGGTGACTCGAATTTTCTTGATATATGTTTGCAAATACACAGGCGTGACTGAGGATAAAAGCAAGAACCTTGATGATAAATTAAAAAACTGAGGTGTCCTTTGACAAGTCACCTGTGGCCGACAGTCATTGATGATTTCCCGTGCGTTTATATGGCTTGGTTATTCTTAGTAGCAAATAAGTCTCAGATTTCGACTCACTGCTGATGTCGATGTAGTTTGTCATGGTTTGAAAAAGAGAATATATTGTCTAAGTTAAACCGAGTTTTACTAGGTGAGCTCTATGGCACAATCAAGTAAAAACGTAATTTTTTGGTATATCTGTAGACCTGATCTAAACCTGATCTTCAAATGTTTGAAGCATAGTCAACATAACTGTAGAAATGGTGTTTATGTGTGACGGAATAAAGACCTATTAGTACTCGAGCATGAAATGATATGAGTCTCTTCATTTGACTTTTAAGGAACACGCAGAATCGGTGTATTGGTATTCCAAATTATGATAGAGAAAAACGTCTTATCAATAACTTCTCGCGCGGTGAATTTGAATGCTAGTTTTTAGTCTCGTAATTTTTAGAACTACCTTAATCGAATCTAGGAATTACCAGGCTGTCGTTTACTACCGTCTTTTATATATAAACGTGAAACTAGAGGTCTACGGCGTATTCCTTCTGGACAGCCGGCAAAATATTGAGTGGACTAATCGTTTTATCCCCTGATGTGTATTCTTCTCGGGGTTAGACGTTGCTATAGGCCACGTTAGAGCCAGACAACGGTGTAACATCTTACGTGGAACAAGAGATGAGCTGCAGTTTGTACCAAGCTCGAATATGATACGAAATTGACACTTCGGGAAACAGTTGCCTGGACCGACCGATTGACTATGCCATTAAACAGTTCACTTTATTGATAAACCAACTTGTTAATATCTTGCGTAAGTCAAGAAGTATCACCGTATTAACGTGATATATTTGATACCTTGAAATGATTGAACGTTTTTAACCCTCACCCTGACGTTTTAAAAGATGTTTCGAGCGATTGTGCATATTCACTCAGCACAATACGGATTTTCGTAAGCAACCTGTCAAAGATCCCATGGCTTTCAAAATTATGTATAACCATACTTTATTACTAAACATGATCAAATGGTTCGAATTTGAACGCCAGTACCCAAACATTTCGTTGTTCGTACAAAGGTGTGTTGTTACCGGGACTCCCGTATTGACCAAACAACTTCTGATAAAGTGCTCGAACGTAATTCTGTTCGGCTAACAAGCGATATGAGAGAGGTAGAATGACAGTCAGTAATTAGTTATGACACATACCAACCATGGTTTTCACTAGGTCTGTTTCACTCTGGAATTTAAGCCTACGCAGCGTAGTTTCTATTTTTAACTACTTCCGACGCTATTGCTCTACTGTTGCGCAAAACTGACTTGTGTACTCAGATGTTCGTGCACACAGTAAGCCCTCCTTTGTAGATGGCAGGAGTCGAAGTTACTCATTGAAGCCTGTCAGTGGTTAAATTGATCCCTCAACAAAAACACATTCAACATTCCCTTAAAAAAGTGGGTGTTGTGATGATGAAATTTGGCTGAATTGCATTCGTGTTGGCTTAGAACTCAATGGATTGTTCAGAAAACATCGTTTTAGTGTTGAATTTATGGACAATACTAAATGTATGCCCGTGTTGAAAATATGCCGTTGCAGCTACGTTTACTCTGTTTTTTTTGAGAGCTTCACTTAAGGTTAAACAGTGTGAGACATTATTCAAAGCAATTTAGTTACACCTTCGTTTCCTGTGGAGATGTTTAAACCGTGAGTCAGTAGGACGGTGCCAAGAATTCCACTGCATTCTTGAATTGCTCTGCGAATTGTAAAGCTTCTGGAGAGTCCGGTGGGTATTACTGATTGTCAGAAGTTGTGAAATTCTCAACACCCCAACCGATCATATCTTATTTTACTCAGCGTGGTCGTACATTTCAATCAAATCAGTTAGCATTGGGATGCATTACGCAGAGATGATCAACACGGCGCGCGCATGAAAGTCACTAAAGCTACTGTTATGAATAATCGGTTGAGAGGGCGATTTCACAACTACATATTCTCATTTATTCTCAAATGTATATATGCGTACATACTCCTACATTTTGTTCGTTTTAATCAGTCTATTTACCATGAAGAATTACGCAGATCGTGTTTGACACATAGTGTTCCAACATTACTATAAAAGTGTTCACATCTGTTATTAACTATTGTATTGATCGACGGGTGCGAGGAAGGTCTTGATGCGTTTTGTTGTTGGTAACCTAGCCAGCTCACTAATTTACCCAAAAATACGATTCAGGGACTATTTATAATATAATGTAAAATCTGTATATATGATATAATTTTTTGACTTATCAACGACTTAGGCACCCCAGTCATCGCGTATCCTGATTGACGCGAACTGTATATCACAATCTTTGATAGCATGTCTTTAAATAATCTTGTTGTGTGTAAGCTTCTAGTGAATTGTATCGTACACTTCATAAATAAATACTCCTTTTAAGAAATCGTTGTACTCATACACCATGATAACACGATATAACAACAGGTGCTCGATCATCCCACAAAATCACCTATTTTGCATAACACAGGGCACTTACAAACCGGGACCTGTGAATCGGGTCACCTGATTGTGCGAACTTCCAACATTTTGATCAGTGATACTAGTGAATAAGTCATGATTAAACTATTATTCTACACAGTCTTCATGCAGTCTTTTGCCAGTTTCCAAAAGGTCGTTTCTCATTATGAAATGTAGCCTATATGTGCTGTCCTATACGAGTGAATGTTGGTTGATAGGGGAATATGTTTGTATAATCCTTTTCACTTAACAGAATATTCAGTAACGGAATCGCACTCACACACTGAATATGTTGTAGCTAATAGCGTAAGGTCATTCGAGTTGCCGAACATCAACCACCAGTCAACATAAGTATTGGCTTAACAATCCATAATGATACTTGTGTGAACATTAAAGTAGATCGTACATCCTTCAGTAAAAATGCGAATCATAGCAGTTTCCACCGCTCAGATTGCATAGACCATTCATACAAGTGCACTCACTCACTGTCGATTCACTGTAAGTATATGCAGTTATTGATCTCCTAAGTGAAGTGCACACCAGTGTTTCTTCGATTTATCGATTTTAACACGAGAATACAGTTGATCTCTTAATGCTTTATTACGCAAATGAAACGTAAGTGGAAGAAGGCACGGAGCCAAATTGACTAACGATGCTTGTGTATGTTATTGGTCTATGTGTATTACAAAAATTAGTTTAGTGTTTCTGTTCCTCTATCTAGTAGCCGTAGCAATAACACGATTTTATTGTGACCAGTGCAGTCACTAATCCAAAAATACGTACAAGAAACCTGGTCTTATTGATCGTAAGCATTGGTACAGGGTTTTGCTATGTGACGAAAATGTGTAAGCTCGTAAGGGCACGTTACGTGCGTGAATACAGGCGGGTAACTAAAAAGTGACATTTCACAAATAGTAACAGCCAGTCCAATTGAAACAAGACAGTTATCAAAATCTCATCCAGTGTCAGTGATGACGTGTACTACTTTCTGTGTTTGAACGTTACCTGATCAGTCAGAAATAATCAGATTGGCGACGGGTTTCCTTAATTTCTTTTCTAATTGTCGTGATAAGTAGATGGATATAGAAAACTTTTAGTAAGTAACTTAGTCGAAATTTAAGCGCTATGTAATAGGAAATTCACTTGAAGTGCATTGAATATGGTCCAAAATTAATGATAGCTTTCGCAATGAAATGAGTTCACCAATAATTGCTAGACTCAAGTTTCGCGACAGTTTCGGCTTGGAAGTTTGAAATAACTTTACAATGGTCGGATTTGGAACTCTGAACACGATGGTAGATAACCGGTTTACTTGTTAGTCGAAAAATATTAATTCTGTTGCATAAAAGCGCGTAACAAGCTCTTGTGGAGCGAATGGATTTTGCATTTGAAGTTACTTTGTCTCAGTGCTCAATCCTATGACAAGTTGTATAGGCTGAATATATTTTTGTAATTGTTATACTGCTTACCAACAAATCGGTAAGGCACATGTTTTTGTGACAGCACGCGTTTCTTTTTGTTTGATAACTCCAGAGGTGGACGGATCTTTCCACCAACAGATGACTACACAGTGAACAAATTTACTACTTTGCTCACCGATTACATATGTTTGGCTAAAACGTGACATTTGCTTGGGTGAAGTACCGGTTTAATGTGGATAGACGTCTTGTTAATCGATCGATTAATCACTATTTTTAAAGCTTCAGTTATAACTTGAAACCTGTAGACTATTGAAATAAGGAGAGAAAACGTTTGGCAGCTTGTTCTCACAATATGCGATATGTGGAGTTTTCAGTTTTTATAAAAACTCTAGTGGAGAGCACAATTTCAGCGAGCGTTCTGAGTCGCCTTCGTTGTCTTTACAAATGTTATTGATCACCATGATATCGATACTGTTTATTAAAAAGTTCTTTACTCTCCCCTAGTACTGTATTCGGTTTGAAAATAGAACTGCGGGCGATAAACCCTACAAAGGGCTTCACTGCAATATGGCGAGCTGAATACTGCCGTTTATAATGAAGATATTGTCTATTAACTCGTCTCATCCGGCGCAGGTCAGTTTGTCAGGCTCCAGCACATTATCTGAAGTGAGAGTGTCTTTCATTTCAGCAACCCAGATATCCTAAGTTCCACGTATTACGAATTTATTTTTCAGACGGCAACGAAATTTCAAGTTGTACATCCTTCAAATTTGACTCAGGTAGACTTTCCAGCTAGCATCCTTTGAAAAGAAGCGCTAGATTCGAGTTTCGCTTTCATTAGAGCTCGTTACTAGTGCACATCCTTGTCATAACCGGGCTTCAAACTCTGTTCACGCTTTTAACAGTTCGCAATCGAAGGTGGCTGAGCACTCGGATTTGATAACTCGGTCGTGTCTAATGTGAGGTCAATGGCACGGTGGTCAACACGGTTGCCTCATGAAGCTTGGCCTGAGTTAAAATCCCCGCTGTGGCAAGGATATGCACTAATGATGAGCTCTAATGAGAACAAAACTCGAGTTTAGTGCTTGTTTTCGAAAGAGGCTAGCTAGAAAGTCTCTCTGAATGGGAAAGCTGCGGTCAAATTTAAGTGATATTCAACTTGATCACATCCCCCACTACTCAACAGGAGTAAAATTATTGCCAACTAACACGCTTTTGTCTATCCTCTTTACGTCTACTATAGAGTAATAACGACAACTAGCTTGGAAGAGTTTACAATTTATATGGCATCTGGTTAGGGAAAATCAGGACTTTGGCTGGATTCTCACCAGTCCCAAAAACAATATGCCCAAACGCAGCATGCACTTTTCAGGTGACTTACGAGGCCATGTCGAGAACTCGGAAATCCCATTTTTGAATTCAGTCACCCACCCGTCCCACTCTTCTATACGGAATCCTCAGTGATTCAGAGGATCGACTGCCCCAGCAGGTTCTCTAAACTCAACAGTTAAGTGTATGATTATCAGCAAAGATTGGGTTGTCATCAACGCAAGATGAATGTTAGTTATTTTCAGAATTGTGGAGTTGCTACCCTGGCGCCACGTTATCTATCCCCTCCAATACAAACCATGATTTGCATAACGGTTCGGGTTTTGCAGTTGATTGTTGATAAACGTTGCAGTCACTCACATGTGGTGAATCGACATAAATGCCACAAGTACTCCGACGACATACTGATAGAACTGATCAAAGCCACCTCAGAGATCTTCCATTACCGTGTGGTGGTGAGAAAAACGGGGTGATTTGTGTGTATGCTCCCTACCAATGGTAACTTTTTGTGTGACTAGTGTAATGTGGTCAGCAGGGACAAGGAAATGAGCTGGCGCAACTGAATATTGTCTCTACTCACGGCCACTTCATGCATTTTAGTCAGCAATGCACTTTATTTCACTTCTCTACTGGAGAAGCCCAACGGTAGGTCCATGGTCCCACGGCTTTGTTCACCACATGTTGTCAGCTGGGATTTTATCAATATAACGCCAGACTCAGCATGTACTGAGTAAAAATGTGATGCTTCGCTTTACTGAATATTTTATCATATATTCTCTCTACCTGATTAGGAAAACCTGCCTATTATATACGGTGCGACTTTTCGGGCGTTCGAACCGTGTGAACCAACTCTGTTTTGATTCCATGAAAATTTTCAAGTCGTCAGAATAATTGCATGAGAATCGTCGACATTAACCAAAACCACGACACCATCTGAATTACACCGAGAAGTAAACATTCCCCTCAAAAGAAGTGAGAAGCTCAGCCGTTTTTTAGTACATTTTACTCTGGAATTTGAGAATGCTACGTTTTCTTCAGCAATGTTTAAGTTTGTAACTTAGATGCCTCGAGAGATCATTAATAAGAGCGTAACGCGTGACTTTATATTGCGTTGCTAAACATTTACAAGCCATAAACACATCAACTGACTATGTTACAGAAAGATGGAACGCGTTTAGTTGCAGACAATTCACGGCGCAACCATGTTTAAAATACAGTTTGCATTCTCTCTAACTCTGCACATTTACAAAGAATCGTTCTCATTCAAACATTTTATATTCTTCTATATGCATCCATTATCTCATTTCTCTATGAACCGGTTACGTGTGCGCGAGTTATCATTTTATGCTGTGCTACTAACGCAGTTTCTGAGGTCGCTGGTTCCGTTTTCAGTAAAAGTTACTGAGCTATACTCTAGAGTCAACACCACCTCTTCAGTTTTGTCACCTTGCTATAAATGCTACTTAGAACACAGGTTTTTAAAGTGTGCGCGGACCAATTTATTTAAGAATCCTTAGCAAAAAAAGATAGTCCGCCAGATCACGATGAAATGCGAAATAGAAGTTTTTCATCAATTCGTTGCTGTATATACCGAAGGTGAATGGACCGCCTAGTAGACTACGTACGGCTCAGATATATATATATATGCATCAAGCTCGAAGTAAACTGGGTGAGTTTCGACTACCGAATGCTAAACATCAGGCGGGAGAAGAAATTAAAGTTTCTGAGGTGTCATTCTAAAAAACGATGGACGTTGAATGATGATCAGTTTCTGCTCTTTGAATAGTACTATAAAATGTACATTCAACTAGTCATTTCATTCACATAGCGCATATAACTAACCGTGGCACTCTTAATAACTTTGGTAAAACTGACAAATTACTTGATAGCTCATCGAAACTCAACCAAACACTGATGATAATGACTTAAAGCAACTAAGGCAACAACGTGTCATTTTTTGGTACTGAGGTAATGACGAGAGAAATTGCTGCCACAAGTCAGAATGAACACTCAGGCAGTGCGGGCGCCATTAGAGGGGAGAGAGATGGATTGAATTACAACGACTGTAACTTACTTTGATGGGAGATGGACAAGAGTAGCACCTCTTCAAAAACCTACTCAAATTATCACAGTCAATTTCTCATTAACAAAGCCATCTGACAGCAATTCTAATACGCTCGAGTTCGAAATACTGTCATTTCTGAGCCGCCAATTTGCAAGAAGTGCCCCACAATGGCCTGCAGAGATACCGTTGGAAGATTTTAATGTTTCTTCCTTGTGACTATTGTTACTTATAATCGTTGATTCCTGGAGGTGATGAACTTTGATCTATCTATTCAACTAGAGGAATAAAATCTTTTTCACCGACTTCGTGAATATTTGATCTTCAGGCTACACACGAAGATCATTCATGAGGAGATGTATTGAATCACAAACCAAACATACGATAACACAAAATCGAATCACCAAGAACGGTTCTTATACATCGATCACACTCAGTACATGTTTCATTTAATTTGCATACCAGAAGTTTTAAAATCTGTGATATGCACATATGTACACGGTATACAATGTTGGTCACAATCCAGTGTGAAGTAGTGGTTTTTAATCAGTACATGCTTGTAATTTGTAGAATTGGGGAAGCCTGTCAGCTAACTGGGAACAAATGATGGAGCCACTGCCGATTACTTTATTCACTGGAACTTAACGATCTAACGTAGTGAGTCCGAACTCTTCACAAAATCTGGTCTGGTCTTCCAAAAAGCATGGCTAGGATAGTATATGGACACTACTGGAATTAAGCTACTCCACTAAGGTGAATAAGTCAGTTTGTTTCTTCCAATTAAAAGTCAGCGTGAGGCATTGTATTAGTAGATTTCTCCATCAGTAATTTATTTACTCCAACTTGAATTCGAAATAAGGTCTCAGTGCTTACATAACTAACATGTTGACTATTGAATCACTTATCTCAGTATGGGTATGACCAAACTACTGCTTGTAACGGCTCAGTTACAACCTCTCGTGAGTAATTCAACAGCCGTGATCAAGTGTGAGGGTGTCCACTTTAAATCACACACACGAGCACAGGAGCAAAGGTAAATTGAACTGAATCGATTGCACTAACATGCAGCAGCACCCTCACTTAAATGAGGTTCACAAATATCGTTACCTTCTTGCGAACGCCTTGATCTATGCTGAACCCACTTTATGCTAATATTAATTGAGGATTACATTTAAACTTTCTCTTTACGCTGTTTTGACAAAAAGACGGAATGTGGAATTTGCATGTCTCGTCACCAGGTTACACCAAATCTTTTTTTGAAACTTATCCCGTAACCTTGAATATAAAGTTGATGTATACGAAACGAATACACATTTTTACATTTTGTGCAATTCTTGTTGTAATAAAATCGAGTTTTTTAATTCTAACTCACACTAATAATGGTTAACAATTCCGCTCATTGTTTCTATTTAGTTGACATGTAACGGTTGCGAATATTTTCCTAAGCTTCATACAATATTCGTGTGTACAATCCTCCCGTCTCAAACAATAATATCCCAACGATTGTTCATCTATATTAGAGAAGCTGACGAACCAGTTTCAAAGTGACACCTGTCTTTAACCAGGCAATCACGCTTTGCAATATGACGGAAGTACATCTACTATACTATACTATCACATACCAAATTAATATGTTAGTCCGACAATGGGTAACATGAATCTGGTAAGTAAGGGTGATAGAGTTAGGGAAGATCGACTGATGATTCAACAATGAGCTAAAGCATATATAATCTCCTGCTCTTCTCCAGTCACTCATATGCTTACAATCTACTTGTTGCTATGTGTTTTCACACATCTAGTTGTCAGAGTAATCAACATCATTTATCTTCGTAAGTCTTGGTAAATAAGAGTAGCAACTTTTCTGCACCAACTTGTTTCTAATAATTTCTCGGTGGAATCTGCGTTATCATTCATTCGCTTTCAAGGAGCAAAATTCAGTTGACATTTTCCAACATCTGCTAGCTCATGACAGCCACGTGCTCTCATCTAAAGACAGAGTGAAAACAGAGTTTGAGATGATCCTCGGATGAAAGTGGAGTGGGTATACCTGGCCACATATAACACGTAAAAGATAGACAATTAACAAAAGGATACATAATTGTGAAATTATATCATAAAGACCGAAAAAATTAACTAACGCAAACTGTTTTCTGTTTCTCCTAGGTGATGCACAGCATCTGTGATTGCTGGACAGCACATTTACTTTCTCTCTTGTTAAGTATAACGAAGCACAGTTGATGAACTTCATAGATTGACGCAAGGTTGTGGTACACATATGCTCCTTCATCCAGCTCCCTCTGTGTTCCGTGTTTCCAGCGTCTTCTTGTTTATACTGCAATTTTTCTTTGACCAGTTGTTTGACAAACACAACACTTTAAATCCATTGTCGAGAAGTTTAATGTGTGTATGAAAATTGATGCAGTATCTATCTCAGTAAGATCGTATCTGTGCCTCCTCGTTCACGTAAGCAGCAGCTTTCAGGCGCTCTTTCGACAGACAACACACGACAGTTTTGGGTCTGGTCGGTGTAGAAAATGACTTTACATGAACGTGATAGCCTCCACCATTAAGGTAGGTATAGGTCATTACTGATACCGGTGAGTCGTGTGTATCAACATTTGTTTAGAAGAGACTATTGACATGCTCGTTATTATAAGTGTATGAAGTGTATGGAACTGTAGAAGAAACTTATTGACTGTTTTACACTACGTAACTGGCAAGTTCTGGATGGACTGACTTAATTGATCCATATCTAGCCTTGACTGATCGTTATGGTTGTAGTACCAGAATGTAAAATCCTCGAATGGATTCATCACGACCGGTTAGCTGAAAGCCCTGGTCTTTCAGACCAAGAGAACATAACATCTGCTGCGAAGTCTCCCAAAAAGAGCGACAGCTTGCGATGTTTGCTGTCGTACATGAGAGATCAGAATGAAAATTAAATCGTTAAAACGATGTGCATCGATGAAACAAGGTTGTTCTGGATTTTCTAACACCTCTTACACTGATCAAATATTCTCACAGTTTTCCAACTAATAAAGTGAGTTGTGTGTGCCCCAAAGACAGGTTGAAAATAGTGGAAGTCTACTGCTTAATGCTTGCGAATTACCAGGATGACGAAGCGTGAAAACAACGAAATTAATCAGTTGCTTAGCTCACACAAAGAAAACCGCCTAATCGAAACTGTTTAATGACCCCAGCCAGATGACTGACTCACCAAGGCAAAAACTAAGCTGATTGTTTGAAACAGTGGTGTAGTTTATAGCTCACATTGATGGTTTCTTTAGTCAGTCATTCACCGAGCTTGCAATTTAGGTTGGGAATGTTCTGTCACAAACGAGCTGACAAAATCACTAAGCATGCATTTGAGCGCATAGCGTTGAACACGTTTTCAACCTAAATGCGAAGTTCGACCAACAGATGAATATCTAAAGAACGTAATCATTTAACATCATTTCAGTATAATCAGCAGTAGAATATTCATCCAACCGGAACAATTTAACAGGTGCAATTGAAGTCGGAACAAGGTCTTTTTGCAGTGTCGCTAGTGTGGTCTGTACAATGTCGTTACGATCTTGCTCTGAAGGAAATAACAGTGACAGATAACAGTTGTAATCTGACTGAAAAGATTTCTAATTCTTCACTCAGCTGTCACCACGTTATTGATTGGTATATTCATATGCGATGGTGGCTTCGGTATAACCGGTGTCATATCAACCAGTGTGTAACCAATCTGTAGCATAGTCAGTAAACTCACTACACTTTCCTCTACCGTCTCATTCAATTGTGGGCGCAAGAGGCTGCGAGTGATTTTTAAGGAGAAAAAACTGACGCTAGAACTGTCTGTCTCACTAGATAGGTGCTTAATTTTGTAGAACGTACACCCCATTGTATTATATTTTTTGACGTGTCAGGTTAAGATTTTTTTTACTCAGAACAGGTAGTCTATTAAACAACGAAGTGAAAAGAACCTAATCTTAAAGTGCAATCTTTGTTGATAAGCCGAAGACAGCAACAACTGGAAACGGGTAGAAATCTAAACCAACCAAAAACGTGATAATTGAACGGTCGGAAAGTTTTCATGTTGATCAGGGTTCACTACAATTGCTTTTTGCATAAACAAATCAAAATGGTTGACTAATTAAGAGGTGATTTGAGATGTGTAAAAGAACGGGTTTTTGGAGTAGACTAGTTTATGTAGATAGATGGGTCGCTGATGTTCGTCGTACCCACTAAATTTGTACGTGATGAACTAACCGTCACTTAAAAAATTCGGATTTATCTAACAGTTATCTCACACTTTATAACACAGTTATTTTCCTCTGCAAAGAAGTGAATAGATAGGATCACCGTTCTCAGATAAATGCGGGAAAATGACGATTTCCTACCACCAGAGTGACAGTTTTCACCTTCCGGCAGTGTACGAAAGTAATAACGCTGTGTGGATTTCCTGAAGCGGTTTTGCTAACAGATCAACTAATGAGAATGCTGGTAAGAATCATTTGGGAGAGGAGGTTGTTACCTTCATTGTTGACTGTCTCATCCATCTTCACTGGAAGTACTCGGACATGAAACTCCAATTTCTGCCACCAAAAACCACATCTCTTTTCAAGCCAGCTGACCATAATAAAATCTTCAAGACAGTTTACAAGGAGTTGATGCTTCAGGAGGTTGTTTCCGGTTGTGGTTTGAACGTCATTGCATGACTCATTGCAAACGACCCGTAAAGTGAGATCCACTGTATTTCCAAGGCAGAAATGCCTGCAGCCATTTGAAACAATGTGAAATAGCTCATAAATATTGAAGCTTCACTTCTAAATCTGTCGTAGGTCGTCCGGTGTCCTCTACTAACCTCTGCTTTCTTAGACAAGAATTGCTTAAACTAGATGGCCAGAAGAGTTTTTGGACGCTGTGGCAATGATTCTATGTTACACTTCCATATTCAAAGGCCGGAATGGCTGATTATTGTGCACAAACACGTCTCTACAGGTGGCATGGATGTGAATGACAGTAACCACTTGAGAAAGTAGATGTAAAGATTAGGCTGTTTTAAGCTGTAATGCACAAATTGGAGAAGGTGTATCAGCTGTGGTCAAGGACTGAAAATGAAGTGGTCCCATTTCATAGTAATGTCAATGTATTCCTATCTAGTAAGTCGTAGTACTTTTCCAATTCATACAATGTCTTGGAATAAGATCGCATATATTTTCAATGAACAGATGAGCATTTTCACACTGTTCCAGTTCTAGCTTGAACACAGCGAGATAAGAAAGGTTTTCACAAACTGTGCAAACTGTGCAAAGCTGTCAAATACGAAAGTCCATCCATTCGATCAAGTGACCCACAATAGATGGGAACAAATTATGGTTTACATGTATACACAGTTTCTGAGATGTCATGAAAAATTCGCTTTTCAAAGTTGAGGGAGTTGATATTTCATAAATACCTGTTTATTGATACAGACATGAAAACTGGTTGGAGAAATTACGGTGTATACACATGTTAGCTCGCACCTTTTTCTTTGATGTTTTAGCCAGCCCAGAAGAACAGAAGTTCACATTTATGGTTGCGTCCACCCTAAATGGTGTACCTTTGAATGAAACTAACCTCTAGTTTCCTTGAAGTTTGATTGGTGTGTTAAACAGCGGGTTTTGACAGGATGTCAGGCATGAAACTTATCGAAGTATATGCAGTTTTAGTGGAAATCCGGTTTTTTGACTGGCAGAGAGCACAACAGGCAAATATGATTTATTTTACACCATAGTTGCAGCCGGAGATTGTTAATCGTAGATTTTATCATATTTACACGTCAATGTATAATTGGTGTTGGTGGAATGATTTCACATTCGTCTCGATCTGATCGTCTTACTGGGCCGATTACCTGTTGAGTTGTGCTCGTTTGGCCTCGTCGCCCAATTTTAGACCCTTCAGGACAAAATGTTCCAATCGATAAAGCTATTTTACTACCACTTCCTCAGTTGTTTCACATGATTAAGTCTCTGTTCGTTCACATTTTTGTGGTTAAGTTCGCAGAGTCCGTAGCTTCACATACGAAACATCTGATTTAGTTACCTTCCTCTTTCGTGCTGGGAAGTTTGTACGAAACTACCAATTCTGACAAAGCTTTGCTGTTTTCCCTTTAGCACACGTAAACGTGTGAACATGTTATTCTGCTTCAGCAATGGAATCTATGAGCACAATTGTTCAGTGCATACCAACCCCCACACCGACCAGTTTCTGTTAATAACCTTGAGCTCACATCGATTAAAACTTGACGAAGTATCTTCATGTTTACATTAGGACTGGAAATCTTCCATTGTAGATCGATTTTTCAAATCCCACCTCATTCCATACTAAGCACTCAGTCGATTTAACATTTGCTGCTTAATCCGGTAACATTATCAACCAACTGTTCACCCTGCTGTATTGTTGATGGATTTTGTTTTTCTGTCAAACCCACGTTGTAGAATGATTCTTGAAAAGTATGCGTCGATTTTGGCGGTTCTAATTATTTTAACACGTACAAAACATAACACATCTCTTTCACTCTGATTTTACGCAGTGTGTTTCTGCATCTTTCACCCGATCCAACCACGAAGATTTACTTGCATACACTCAGCGGGGACCTCCCGTTAGATTTTTCATCTGGTTGGACTTGAAATCAAACCCAGCCTTCTTGTTAATCTAGTCTGTCAAACAACTGAGTCAACAGTTCTTTCCAGTTGAAATCCAGTACAGTGACTTGCTGAATTGTTCATAACGATTTAGGTAGTAAACATCAGCAATGAAAGATTCATGAGTTCATGGACTGTTGTTTCTTCAAGATGCAGACATTGATAAAATCGAAGATTCATCCTCAGAGCAGCCAATCACTGTTTTTGGTGTAACTCGATTTCACTTTGAATGCATATGGTTTCCAATCGGATCGCCACTGGGTGAAGTAGCACAAACTAGACGAGGAAAGTCGGATAAATGTTTCGGAATGCACAATGTGACAATTTTTAATAACAGAAGCATACGATCCACTCGTTCAAGATGGGCTTAGTTATTTGCCGAGATTTATTTGAATACACTGCTCTGTTGGACTATGTGACATTCAAACGCGTGAAAGCCCTGTATCAAGAATGGCTGGTGAAGGTTTAACGTACAGAAGAAGGGTTCCGATCGAGGAATGAAGTGACTAACCCGCAGTTGACGAGGTGAAGTATGCAGTTATTCAAGATGACAGAGGTCTACGCGCACATAAGAATTATTCTGGCAACAGGGAGAAGGGAATCGTAAAAGTCAACAGAGGGAAGCATCGCAATACTATGTTGCGTATTTTATGATCGTGAAACCTGGAGGCGAATCCAGGGTTATGGTAGAACGACCAAACCCTGTTAATAAAATTACTACACTTGAAAGCAACCAGCAGTCAACAGAACTTAATGAGAACGTGAAATACTCACCAGACTACTCATCCTTTGACTCCGAAGATATCAGCACGGTAATTTGTGGTCGACGTCTTTCAGCAGTAACTATCCGCATGACACCACTCAATGTAGTAGAATACCCGAGGAGTGCAGACCAGATAGATGATTCACCGTAGATGTTCGATTAAATCTGGGAGCAAAATGGAAACGCAAAATAGGTAGCGCAGCTGAACAATTTCCATTAGCTATCCATTCCGTTTTATTTCCGAGGAATCTGAGGTATCGTGAGTAGAGTTCAGGCCATTTCACTCCCGTTCTTACTTTGCTCGAAACTGACTGTCAACAGTAGACAATTTTTTATTGGTTTGAGTAGTTCCATCATCACTAACCGAAACACAAACTCACAGTCATTAGAGAACATATCTTATAAGTTGGTCTCTGGAAAGTACCGCTACAAAGCATTCATCATGAACACCATCACCACATATATAGCAGAGGTGGTACCGACATCTGACTGACAGGTGTTTGTGTGATCTATAAACACCAACATCACGTTGCTCTGTTCAACATCATCATTCACAAAAATAAATCAGTGACTTATACAGGCGATTGAACAACAGCTGACTACATGCTCATCAAAATCCTATTTAGACAGAAAGAACAGGAGTACTCCCACTAACGCATATGAGGAAATCTAATTGTTGTTGAAGTTATCGAAATTTGATATATTTTGGTTATTAATAATTACAGAGTACGATGAGAGAGCACCGGTTACCTTGAAGTTACGTTTTCGGATATTTGACAAAACGGTTTTTTGGATGTACTACTCGACACTATCGTGTATGTGCAGGCTGTATTAGTGTATAGGCTGAGACAGAATACCTAGGAGAAGCGAGAGTATAACTGTGAAGTCTGTCCACTCTAGTCAGACAAGTGATCATCAATCCTAATGCCATCACTTGTCTTGATCTATCATTTCGCAGTTCTCGTCAAACTTTCATTTACTGTGGTTGTTTACATGGTGACGATAATAGTGAAAGGCGTTTTCCAAGCGTACGTTTAGTGGGATTTCGACAAGGATTCTTGTTCCAAATTGAAAGTGATGTATTTACAGAAAGATTGAATATGTCAAAAAAGTGGTCAACCCTCTGACCAGAAGAGAATTGGCAGGACAGCAGTGGTGCCTCGCGTTGACTTGGTCCCCCAACAACATGCAATGAGGCTTGACGAAATCATCCGTTAGAAGCCATTGAATAAATAAATTTGCCATTGTCATCGACTGAGATTACAAAGTATTGTACCACTTCTGTCAAGTGTTAGGCCTTCTTATAAGTTTGACCTATCTATGCGTCAGATCAACTAACACTAGTAGAACCTTCATATGCTGAAAATGATGCGGATGAATAGATGTTTATTATCCAAACTTGAGGCTCGCGTCAAATGCAACTAATTTGCGTAAGTAATCGCCAAAACACAGATACTGTCAATCAGTTCACCCATTTGTGCGAACAGGCTTTGATTAAGCCAGTGCTGCAGCATGTGATCATCACATAACATTCCCACTATTCGGCGCCCGACCACGAACAGGAAGACCAAGCCACATGACCAGTGCACACAGAAGCCATCTCTGTGAAACCAGCCCAACCAAAAAAATCGTCACAGTACATATCATTATATTATCTTAAGGTTACGTTAACCAGATTCCACGCCTAATTTGGAACACCTGTTTCGCTATGAATAAACCTATGCTTGTCTACAAGCAAGCCAGAAGCCGGTTAGGTTTCCAAGCCCTTTGCAACATGTGCTTTTAATAAACCATCAGTTTTGCTTGTTCTCCTTCTGTCAGTCATACGACAGCCATGCAAGTGATTGGGGAAAGGACGGAATGTGACAAACAAAGTCTTGTGTTTTCCGGTTGAGGAGATCTACCCAAATTAGTAGGATGCACTAAACATAACCTTGCAGCATTGTAATACCGTAGATGTGAGAATTTACTCTACTGCCTTTCTCCAGTATCCGTATAGGAAAGTAAGTTCCAAATGAAGCGGTGCGATTTCCACCAAAATGTTTGACGAAGTTGAACCCTGTTAGCTCATAATTTATGTGAAGTGTACTGCTTGAACAAACTCGGCCGTTTTATGATGTTTTTTTTTAAAAAGCCTCATTTGAATTGTGCATGCATGCAACTTTATATGTGCGCAGTTAGAACTGCAACCAGATCTTCCAGCCATTCCACTTGATCTGTGGGTGCGTAGGATAACCAGGAATACAGAAAAAGCTTCATCCTCTTGATAAGTCTTTGTTTGCAAGTTCGTGTAAGCTCTCTTCAAGGCATAAAGTGACTCAACAAATATAATGAAATGTCATCCATACAGATTTTATCATAATTTCCGCCCGAACACAGGTTTTCTGTATCGCTAAGCTACACGTGAGCAATTTCCTGCATCTCAATTTGCATGTTACTCGGAGTGTATAATGCGAACATTTAAAACAGAATACTATTGCAGAGTTTCTTTTCGTTACCAATCCAATGGGCTTTGTGGGGCGTATGACACAAATTACAGGCTGTTTGTGACATTTATCGATTTTGTTGCCTAGCTACAGAACCGTTGAACCCAACAGCAGGTTGATATTTTATATGTGTCTAAAGCCATTCCTACTAGACACTAACCTGCGCATGTATATTCTTTTTTGCAGAATTGTCCAGCTTTTGAAAGTCGGATGAATCGGGTGACTGAATGGAGGTCACTTCTGGGTTGCATGAGAGGTGATCACTAACCCAGCTGTGGTACCTAGTGAAGACAGTGATCGGTACAGAGACGTCTATGAGTAGTCCGGTCAATGTGATCACTGCTCACGTGCCTATGTGAACAAAATAGCTGACATGATTGAACCAATGTGCATGGTTTTTCAATGGAAAACGTGGAATTTCAAAGTAAGCTCAATGATGTGCATTGGCTGCTCGACAATATTGATAGTCCAGCATTGTCTATCGATTTCCGGCGTTCGGAGGTCCGACTGTCACACAACAACAACTGCGCTCATGATGGGGGACACGAACACAATTCATGTCTTTGCTAGTATACATCAGTGACTGAATCTCGTTTGTGTCCAAACACACCAGTCTCCCTCTTTTCTTCAGCCTTACCAACAAAGAATACGGTTGCTGTAAACCAACTTGAAATAAAAACTTGACAGTAAATTACACTGGTCCATAACCGTCCTGTCTTCACGACCATCGAGGGAGCATTCGACAGTTAAGTATAATTACTTGAGATACTTCCATTCTCTTGAATGATAACCATTCTGTAGATAGATTTCCAAACCGTGGGTTTGCTAACTGTCTCAAATTGAGAATTCATCCACGGATACTTCCGGTTTTACCAGTATATAAAAGCGTATCGGGGGAGCATTTTTGTGTTGCAGACGAACGTAATTCATGATGAACGCACGCGTCATAGTAAGTGATGACGGAGCGACTAAGCTGAAAAGTCAATTCATCTCGTGTGAAGCTTCGAAAGCAAACAGTACGCTTCATATTTTATAACGGCATAATATGGTCTCATGATGGCGTGACCATTTGTAGTTCCATGAACTTCAACCGACTATCTCATAAGCTAAAACATTTTATTAGGGTAGCCATCACTAAGGGAAAGTTCGACACAAGTGAAAGTTTACAAAGTTTGCTTTTAACCGATTTTGTGATGTTTCTCAGAAATGAAAATGAAACTATAGTGAATGTTTGACATCTGTGTGAACCAGCAAATTCACATATCTTGTGTTTGGTGTCAACTAAACTGAGTTAAAAGTCAGATAATTAGAAAACTAAGTTGAGGTGGCGAGTAAAACGCAATAGACTGCAACGACAGATTATACTGAGTGTCACTATACGTAATGTGGCTTTATCTTCCTGAAATTGGGTGACAGTACCTAGAACTGCTTCAGTATTGGACACCGACTACATATTAGACGGTATGTAACATCTTAAGGTTTGTTGTACAACAAATATCTATGGTACCCGTGCACAGGTGTTTCACACACACTTGTTAGAGCATGAAGGCTCTTCCATATCAGGTGAAACTTATCAACTGTGTGTTATCGAAAACTTCATTTCCAGTCAAACAGATACAGCAATTGTTAGCGTACCACAGTGTTCATACTGAATAATGGTTAGTGTGTGTAAGGATTTTTGATAACAAAATGTACTTATTGTACCATGTGCTGTTAGTTGGTTATTAGAATGTCTAAGCCTGTAAGCTAAATCAGATTTAACCGTCCCACAATTGCAAGTAAACCTCACTTCAATGCAATACCTTCTTCCTCATTCACGAGGACTTCTGTGTAGCTCATGCTTTCTGTATATGAAGGACAGTTGTAACTGTCATGGAATTTCACTTCAGATTCCTGACTAGCAAATGCCAGCTCAGAATTTCATGCAGAGTCGATAAACTCTTGAAATTCATAATTGTTTTTAACCCCGATGACAGTGTAGACCACTTAATTAGCACAAATCCTTGCCATATTAACCTTTTCCGCAATCTAGCGATCGATATCAAACATGTCCCGTAGAAAGTTTGTGTGGAAATGATACCGAGTGATATTGTAATATTAGGACGTAATTTTGCAAGTGTCAGGTCACTTTCAGAATGGGACCGTTATTTGCATCAGTCAACGTGAGACCACAAAAGGGCATAAGGAGCCACCTTCAAACGGTCACTGACTGTGCAACCTTTAGTCTTTTCTCAAACCATCACAATAGTTGAGAACCACATTGTCACGTTCATCAAATCCTTTTATCTCAAAGAAATGTCATCTTCGATTGTCTATTTACAACACTTGTCTGTCTGCCCAGGGTAATTTTGAAATAGCGACAACCAATCTGGTTTGAAACTCCCCTAAGTTTTTAGCAAAAGAAAACTTGCATGTTTCCAAAGGTTGTTCTCAATCAGTGAAGTCTGGTTATCCTTTTGCGCTACTTATGATTTATACATCATTTAAAGTATTTTGTCTCATTCCAAATCAAGTAGTGAGCTCAACAACCACACATTCATTTGCTCACTTCTGATGTGCACCAGGCATGAACGTCAAAAAATTATTAGCATACTATTCACTTCGCCTACCCACTTTGCGAAATCTCAACTATTGAGTATGATTGAACCATAGGCTCGTAAACAGCACAGCTCAAAATCTGTGGGTTCCGTTTCTCCGGTTATACGCAGCTATCACAACCACACTAGTCACAATTTATAACCACCAGTGATCAATAGGTGTACGGTGTTTTGAACTTGCCCTAAAGGCGACCGACGGTATTTGAACTGTGTGAATCCAACAGAAATCGACGTGCCGAAAAACGGAGGCTACGGATCATTTCAGTTGTGAGGAGGCCAATTTTTTCATTCCACTGAAAGAGTCTTAATTATTGAGAATCACCACACATCCTATCTGTTGTTCATATTAACTAAGTGGGAAATAGTTTCACCGAGCGTTGTTGTTTGTGATTGACCACAGTCACATAACCGCATAGACTTCGCTGTGAAACCATCACATTTTTTCTCAACACAGTGCATCTTGTTCCAAGTATACAACTGATGTCGGTCTGGTAAACATCTGCTTAGGTTTGGCGTTTTGTCCACGTGTCGACCTTTGGAAAATCGACCACAATGTCCTGTGGGGTTCTGCTTATCACTCCGTTAAACCAAATGTTTATGCACAAGTCGGTTCTCAAGGGAGCAATACTAGATTTTCCACTCATTCTTACGATCGGTCTTCGACGAACCAGTCGACCCCTCTAAATTGCACACACAGCATATAGTTGTCGCTATTCGTATCTGCCTATCCAGTGTGGTATAGGGGACAAAGGGCCAGATATAACTCGTGCAGTGAGTCACAAATCGGGTTACACAAAACCAAGTAAATCGACATCGAATATGTGAAGACGACTGATCAAGAGTTACGTCTGTTTGTTTACAAAGGTGATCTCAGAAATTCTAAATATTTTTCAGAACGATTCTTCTTAAGAATTCAAACGAATAACATGCCAACAAAGGTTATCGTCCGTTCTGGACTTTTCACAGGGAATTAGTTGCGGTTGGATGGGTTCAAACCATCTGGTTTAGCGTAGTTCTTTGTTGTCATAATGTGTCAATTAATGCAAGTATGTCGATTCACTTGGCAAAGTAGCTTAACTCCGTCAGCCTAACTGGTGCTGTCTGGCATGCATATTAACCGTCAATGATTGGTCGGTTTCAGCCGGTAAGGAAAATTTATACCGGCTGTGGAAATTTACTTAAATACCTTCTTAAAACCCCAGTAACCGCGTCTGTGTGACCCAATGAACAAGTGTTAGGATTACCTTTTCAACGCTGGTTTACTGGTTGTGGGTTTGCTTCCATCGTTTATGTGGTTCTTTAGTAACTCAGCAGTATAGTAGATCAAGTAACCAAAACCATTCCAGCGTGAGGGCAGATGCAAAATTCTGCATTTTTGGACAGCAAGTTGGACACAAAAGATGTCCGTAAGCGCTGCTTCCTCGGTGTGGCATCACCCCTAGAAAGAAGACTGATAAAGTCAAAAAGAGGTGCTAGTTTTTTGCAATACATCGGATGAGTAAGTTGAGCCACGCCATCAGAAACGGTCTGGCGAGAGGCTAATGATGATTAATAGCTGAATCAAAACTGGCCTTTCCTCACCCTTCACTCACCGAGTTAATATTGATCAGCACAACTGTCTCGAGTCCGACCAGAAAGCTATGCGGCTCGCGCCACCATCAGAAGTGGGCTAATTAGTGGAGGCAACGATAGTTAAACACAACGATTTCACCGATATTTTCGTTCCGGACATGCCACGTTTCTGAAACGTAGAGCAAAACGGAACACGCAAAAACATCATACACCCAATACTTTCTGTTAAGCGTTCTCCGCACTCTACTCGCTCGAATGCCAGCTAAATGTCTTGCGTTCACGAACGTACTTCCTCTGGGCAAAAGACAAAACGAAACGGGTACGCACAACATTATCCGAATACAGATGGTTGATCCAAAATACATGACAATATACAACAGCCTGGCGTCAACTGTAACTGATTGTTAAAATATCAAATTGTGTTTACGGCTGAGAAACACACGGAAGTCTCCATATAACACGGTGTTGATATGCAGCGCTGAAAAAAAGACAGTAAGATGAACAAAGCTCCAGTAGTCTTTCGGATATCAAACATACACCCCAAACACTTATCCTCTTGAGAAAGACGACCAAGTTAAACCTTAAAATCGTCGCTAATATGATAAAATTAGTGTTTAGTTTGCGTCGGAAGGTCAAAAGGAGTGCCAGAGAACGCATGTTTGTTAGATCATACGCTGATACAGTTTATATACAGTGTGTAGGAGAAAGAAATGAATTGCCAACGTTACACTGACTTACAGTGATTGTTCACAATAGATTCCATCAAAGGTGGTTTGCCGTATGTTGAAAGTCTTTCTATCAAACAACGGAGAAGTTCCAGCGAGTCTCGTTCCTCCAGTGTGCCAAACAAGGATATCGCCACTGGTAAACCAAGATAACAACGACCACGTGAAAGCAGAAGGCAAGGTGCACAAAGGCTTACTCAGAAGTATTTATGCACACAATTCACAAGTAATTCACATTTACAACGAACGCAACGTTCACAAAAGTACTGCGTAGTTACATGCTGAAAAGAATGATAGAATCTACAAACGCTTTCCAGAATTGCTGTGACAAACTTTGGCTAGTGTTCTGAGGCGGACAGCGCCTAAAGGACTGTTCGCCGTGATGCAGCAGATCTGAAGGACTTTCAAAATTATCTTCCTTTTAAAACAAATCAAGTAAGTCGTTCAGGGAAAGCAAAATCAGTTCTGGTATGGTAGCGTAACGAAGCCCATTGGAATACTCAGCAGTTTCTCACCTACAGTATTGGCCACTTTTTGAGTTAGGTTGAGTTACACCAAACATCTCTTATGATTTATTCAGACATATTACCCAGACTTTTCCTCTTGAGAGAAAGTCTCATTATTCCCGTTTTTCTCTTGTCACAGCTCACCAATACTACGCATTGCTGTCATTGCTAGGATTTCAACACACGCCGCTTTTTGTGAAGCAACGGTTATCATTCTGCTCTAATGAGGCATGACTTATATGAACGCCTAACCACTTCCGCTTGGGCTGCTAGTTATCTCGATAGTAGGCACCGTTGCTGCTTATTAGTTACAGTTGATAAGTTCGTTGTTAGGACATCAACCATGTTGGGTTACTCTCCGAAATGACCGGCCATTCCGTGCACTTCTCATTACGACACTAGATAACATCACTGGTGCGTTGATAAACAGACTGAGAATAACACAACAATACGAGCAAATCGTAATACTCTACGTTTCAACCACCTCAGGTGATCTTCCTCAAGCCACCAGTGGTGGTTGAAACGTAGTGTATTACAACTTGCTCGTAACGTTGTATTATTCTCAGTCGTTTTATCAAGAACATGTTTAACACGACGCCCAAATTGTTCAACTTCATTCATACTAAATTTGGTGCGGATATTTTACAAATCATTGGTGTGTTTTTCAACAAGCATGGTGAAAAGTAAACAAAGAGTTTGGAGAACAGGAAAACAGAATCGGTGATATTAATAACAGCAAGTGATTGCAGTACTGTATATCCAGATGCGGAAAACGTACTGGTCAAGCAGGATGAAACAGGGAAACTCGTTTGATGAACTGAAAAATGAGCCGCTTGATTTTTACGTCCGAATCTAAGCATCTTATAATCATTCACACATGTGACAAAATTTGTACACAAGATAAAAATCCTCAAGAAATTCATAATTCAATCGGAAGCTATCAATAAAGTTTGTAATAAATAAGAACTGATAGAGACGGCGATTGTCTTCCGTGTAACCGACGCAGTTACCCCACTGTATAATGACATTCTGACTCAACTTAAACGTGGCTATACTTGGTGAAACTCACCCAATCCGTTTAGGTACACACTTGACATTTTACGACGGCGATTACTGTGGAACACGATACGGTTTGGTAGATCGCTTGCTTGTGATGTGCACGGAATAGAACGTTGAAAAGAAATTCTAATATTGGTAAGCGGACTGCATTTCTGTTAATATCTTTAGTAGAGAAATATACCAGGTTTAAACACCCTGTGGAATCGATCAACATAATCCGATCACTAGTATGACAAAAAATCTATCGGAAACGTTTTTTTGATGTGGGTGTGTTTAATGGTTTTGTGCCATGTATAAACGAATTGTGACTGTGTCTATCCAGCCCGAGGATTGAATCCAGTCAAAGAAAAGGACGAACCATTACGATAAACTGTCTTATGGCTGTTACGTTATTGTCCTTTTCGCGAAATGTGATTCTACTTGTTTGTCCCGTATAACTTTATTACTAAACTGTGCATAATTTGGTCAGACAAATTCGCTTGTTTTGTATCAACAGCATTCAGTGGTAAGAAACCGGGTAGATTTGTGTTAAAAGGCTTTCTGAACATTAATTTTAGTTGAACATTGGCAATGACTATAACATTCTTGGGTAAGCTAAACTGTAGCGGAAGTATGGGCAAGAATTGGGTGGCACGCTGGATGCCGAAAATTTCAGTTACCAACACACCACCAGGAAAACAGTTCACCTGGATAGTGAAAAGACCAACTTACAGAGGCCCTCAAAACTGGGTCCCAAAATGGTCAGATAAGTAGATGTCAGACAAAACGATGGATCTCCTGTCCACCCAGTGGAGGGTTCCTCCCAATTCAGCTTATCCACGCGAGACAAATACGGTATGAAGCTATGAATAAACAATACTAACGACGATTCGTAAGGGACACGCATTTGGTTAGTTCATTTTCCTTATAAATTTTGGTGAATTGAAAGCCAGTTTCCCGAGTGATTCTGCTTCTCTAGAAGTGCCACTGTCAAGACGTTCAGATGAGTACGGGTTCGTTAATGGCACCAGTGAACAGACTTTTTCGCGCCAGATGACACATCAAAACTGTTCATCTTCCAAGAGTAAATTGACACTTTTCGCCACACCAAAGGAGCAAAGGCACGAAAACAAATCGCGTAGAAGTCCGAACATGCTCTAGGAGTACTGCAACATAAATGGACCAATCTGAGGGTGAGCCGAATGGCAATTAATCAGGTTGGACGGGATGTTGCACTCGAACCTGTCATTCCTGCATGCACTCAAAGTTGAGTGGTGATCATTCACTCGTATTGTGATGGAATATCTAAGTGGAGATAAGAGTATTTGAACCATTGATGAAACACCTCAACGCGGTGGCGAGGTACGTCCAAAAGCCCGCAGCAAACGGATGGAAGACAATATGAACGACCGGATGAGCTATCGCCTAAATCCATCGGACCAACAGACGAGACATGGTTGGCAAAATAGAATGGATGACCAGGTCGGAGATGCGAATATTTCAACACTCGGGGGAATATCTTGACATAGTCGTAGAATACAGCCAGAGGCTACAGTGGAGAGACTGCGGACAGTTCGAGCGATCGGATGAACCACCGCTCAACGAGTTCGGCTTAACGGTCGAAGAATGGCAGTTGAAAAACGCCCTGACAGAAGAAGTCGGACATGGACAAAGCGGGCCGAGGTGCACACGACGTGTGAATGGAAACTGGGGTTGTTTCGGACGAGAATTTTGACTTACAAACGTCAACGCGCGCGTAGCAGTGCAACCAGAGAGTTGAACAATAAAGCTTCCGCTTTATTGAACGCCTTTTTCGCAACACTAATACATATGAAAAGCGAAATCACTAACATCGAGTCTAGCTTCATATTCTCCAAAATAGGTGAACAAGTGCAGCTACTAAACTTTAGATACCTAAGGTCACTCAAAGAGGAGTATTTATAACGACTCTTTAGACCCTTTTCTATACTGAAAACGTCACCGTCAAAATAACACTCCAGTGGATACTACAGATGGTGAATGCTTGCAAACTATCGTCCTCTGTACGTCCAATGTGTGCGTGAACTCACTGAAGAAGTTGACAGTGAGAGGAAGACATTACGCTCTCTGATGTATTTTCCTTTCAACTTTGTTGATAATTCCTCATTTTATGATGGCTGGCCAAATCGGAAGTGTGGTTACCGGAGCACTCGGCAAAGTACGTTCAAAACCCACAAGGAGTGAATTGCGGACAACACGGGAGTTTAAATGAACCGCTACTCAACAAAATCGGACCAACGAACAGAAAGTGGAAAGCAGAAAATGGACGATAGAAAACCTCAGCCACACATGCAAACTAGGCACACAAAATGTAACTGGAAACCACCGCTGTGTTGTGGACTGAAATTCCGGTTCATAAACGCGAACATGCGCGTGACAGGTAAACGTGTGGGATGGACAGTAAAGATCGCGCTTTATTAAACAACGTTTTGCTACAGCTTTATCAGTAGAACTATAGCATTCATTTATGATCTCAACAGTGGAACATAGTAGCATTTGACAGGTAAAAGTCAACAGCGCCGAATCTTACTAGTTCTCCAAACTCAAAAGTGGTCTGCATTGTTGCAAACATAAGCAATAACTGGTCGACTTTCATGACTGTTCGAAACAATTAAACTCATCACTGTCCGTTTAGCATAAGACCCAACATTATCTGCGCGTTCACTTTGGCTGTTTTTTCTCTCTAAAATAATTCAGTTATAGTAGAAGATTCTGCATTTGCCCGTCACACTCTATTGATATATCTTTCATGTCATTTTTCACCAACATTTTAAGAATACAACCTTCCTTAATGTACGGAATCCAGCATAGTCCCTGTTATCAGGAGAAAAATTGGTGGCATATGAACAAAGCTCCTGACAGTATACTAGGCATGCAGCAGTTTCTGAATGATTCAATGGTCTCTATTTCCTCGATGCGTAACCGTGACTTCGGAATAGTGAAAGCTTCTGAAGTAACCATATTGAGCATGTAAACCAGTGCAAATAAACGACAACAGTAAATCAAACTCATCATCATTAACGTATCTGGTGGCTAACCCACTGTGGTGAATTGTTCTACAGCCACTTTGCTAGAGATAAATGAAGCAATGTATGCTCGATATAACACGAAAGTTCACTCTGAAAAAGCATCAGTCGAAACCAACTCTAGGCCACCGACTAATATTCTTGATCTCAGCCTGGCATCATTTTCTTCGGTATTCAGCTAAGTGTTCAAGTCTGCATGCAGTTTTAGTAATCAGTAACACGTAAACTAAAGTTGAAATTTGAGAACCACTTTAATCCTTATGGACTGTGAAAAGCTGGTGGAAGGGGCTTGGCGTGGTTCTACATGTGCCAACCGTTGACTCATACTAGGCTAGTGTGAAATGATTCATAATGTCTCTTGTTGTGAACGTAAGCAACTCATCTGTTCCCACAACAGAAGATGATGCGAAAGCCGATTCACCATCTAGTGTTCCAAGAATAAATGCAGCGAAAATATTTAATGGTTCTGACGGCCGTTCTGCTTCTCCCAATCGTTATGCTTTCTGAAAAGATGCGTTACCTGAGAACATGCACAGCTGAGGATTGGTGGCTATCCTGTTGCGCAATCTGGCATCGCGTTGACTTTGCGGAGTTCATCTGTCTGGCTAGTTAGTCAGTTTGTTTATTTTCTGTCTTAGATTAAATGATTTCATTTACTTCAGGGCTAATCCTTCATTGACAAAAGTAGGCGAATCTAACCAGCACTTACCTTTCGGTTGCGTTGAAACCAGGGATCACTTAGGTCTCGCACGGATGTCTGTACATAGAGTCTTCTCTGGTTGTTCGGCTGAGCAATGCTGGCAATCCACAAATTGGTTCATATGCTTACAACTCTCAGAAAGTGAATCAGGCACACTGTGTGATAAAAACCTGTCTGCCAAGTTAACAATAAGGACGATATCAATATACCACATATCAATATACCTGCACAACCCTACTCCTTTTGTGATACACACATTAATGAACCATCTATCAGTCCACACTTGCAAGTGTCTTTGTCACAACGTTGGAATTTTTACGGCCGCTGTTTTGCCTTCAAAGAATGTAAGAATGTTAAACTGCTAGGTATCTGAATCGGACCCACCATTATAGTGTGTGGATAGTCATTGGCAAACATTTGCCAGTGAAGCCTTATCAGACAACCGGATGACATACATGGAGTTTGAGATTATAACCTGAATGTCTAGCTACCTGGATTAAAGTTGTCTTCACAAACATATTTGTACTGGTGTCATCATCCTCTAAAACATCCTTTAACCGCCATTTCTTTGCGCTATTATCGATGCCCAGTCGTATCAAGAATCCACTCAGTTTAATTACACAAATCGTTCCAACATCAAGGTCACCACTTGAGCGGACTGCAGTAATGTAGGCCTGTGGCTTGTCAGTTTGAGACAGTCGACCACAAACCGAGTATCTAGTCACGTTATAGACTCTCTTTGTTACAGGGCACACCCTGAACACCTCCAATGGATTTTGATTCTTTACAAACCCTAATAAAGACTGGTCAACAGCTGGACCGATGTGAGATTTGCTTTGTCTTAAATTTGTTACATTCTCATGCAGTACCAAACTATGTGAGTCTTGTGGTCAATTTAAGTAGATACCAGTAGGTGTGCCGACAAAGCCAATTTACGGTTGGTCGGTTTTGCACAGAGGGTCTCACAAACAAGGCGGATAATAAAAAATCTTCGATCCAAAATACCACAGACTAACATTAGGTGATGGTCACTGTCACTGTTGGAACATTCCTATAGACTGTTTTGGAACATCTAAACCAAAACTGATTCTGATGTAGTCAAATATGTTGTACGCCATGTGGCAATACTTAGCAGAATCAAAAAGTCATTACCAAAGCTAAACATCGCGTTCAGGTGATTTTTCTGGGCATGCATGTTTGAATGTGTTTATGGATTATTCCGTGGCATTGACGACGATAATTTGCCTGACATGACCCCTGCCGCTTCCGCTAAGTTTAATCAGGATAGCAGTGTGTTGTTTACTCAGGTGTATTGTCAAGTCTGTTCAGATGGACGACCGGTTGTCACCATCACCGTGGTTGGCACAAACAGTGTGTGTTGGTCACGAGGACTTTCGCTTGTATCCGTTCGGTGCAAGACTTTAAACCGTGTTGTAGGATTAGGACGTTATCGTGATCGACCCTCTGACCTCCATCTGACGCATTTAGTAGTATGGCCGAGTCACGTTCCAGGTTTTTGAAGTTTAATGTCTCCTGACGGAACATACGTATTCTGTGTTCCTCAATTCTAGCTCTTAATTGTCTGAATGTTTGGCGCGGCACTGTGTGCAGTTTACCTTGTAAGCACAATTCGTGCATACGCATGGTTAGACTTAGACTTTCGCCTCCATCGGATGACGTTGCAAGGCGTTGCCAAGGTGAAAGAATACACCGATTCCATAATCGGCTTCTAACTGAGTAAGATATATCCACTCGATGGGACATTTCAACGGAAGCGATTCACGTACCCCCGTTTTTAGTCTGTTTGTTCTCTGCTAGTATATCTAATTTTTGTAATCATCCACCTAAAAATGGCCCTGGTAAAGGTTAACCATGGTAACTGAAACACTGCAAACAAAAATATTGATTTTTCCAAAATATCTGTGAACTATCGATCCATCTAAGCACCGTCATGGATCTTAATCCCTTTTGCCACTGCATTCAGAAAACACCCTTGATCTGATTGTGAACTGAACACTACACAGATTGAGAATAACACAACGTTACGAGCAAATTGTATTACTCTACGTTTCAAGAACATGTTAACCACGATGCCCAAGCTGTTCAAATTCATTCGTACTAAATTTGGTGCGGATATTTCATAACTTGACACTACACAAATGCGATCGCGGTTTTCCCATACGACTGATCGCTTTCGATTGACACACCACATTTTGATAGGGTCTACCATCGATTCCTATTTCCGCTCCAGTTCGGAAATGAACTAAGGTCCACAAGGTTGAAAGTTCCAAATGTTGATCATTACGTTGTTGCCCCACATTTTAAACGGCAATTCGTTAGATTCTAGCGCACTCAAGTTTGAAGTCACAATACTGGTATGCGTGCGATTATTAGAAATGGTAACGGCATCAGAGTTTTGAAACTTTGTAGAAGAGAATGGAAGAAAGCCACAATTAACTACAAATCCCAGTTGGAGGGTTCTTCTTTGAAAACAGCTAGCGTGGCCTGCTCTCTAGCAACTCCTTGAATATCTTTATATTGCGTTCCAGCTCACCTCTGATAGGAAGACAAACATAGTAAGGTCTAGGTTGCGCTATATTCTCACTACGATAGCATTCAGCACCAACGCCGGGCTGTATATTACAACATTTCCGTATGCTTACTGAGAAAGCGTGCCATGAAAGTTTATAAATAGATTTAACTGAGGATTGTAAACCGTACAGTTTTCGAAACACATGCCGAAACGTTTGACATCTGAGAGATTTTTGTAACCATTACCTCGTTGAAAAATGTTCAACTGTTAAATATTCTACCAAAGACCATTATACTGTGCTGATAACACTGAGAATTTTGTTAACAATCAAGCATATTCGATTATTCGCTTCTATATTTACGATCCCGCCCATCAAACAATAACCATTGTACATTACCGGGTTTCTTACCAAAGTACACAGTCTTCATTTTAAAGCTGTTACTATCACCCCCGTTCATTAGGTCCGTTCAAAATAAGTTTAGTCCCTAACAACCTGTCACAAATTTTCTCCGGATTATCCTTCTCTTCTCATCCGGCTTAATCTTGTTTTCATTTATTTGTAGAACTGGTTTCACTAGATGCCAGTCGATAGACGTGTGCCTACTGTTGCGTTAGTCACAATATACCAGTGTAGATGGATCTTCAAGAAAACCGCGAGCAAGAGATTTAAAATTCTGTAGTCGTTTATTAAACTCTAGTATGATCAGCTTTTCATCTACAGCCGAGTAAGAACTAGGAACGCGATCTTTCAAGTGATTGTCTGTCTGAGTCAACACTGTTGGTCTACTGGAACAGGGATATCATGCTGCGGTGTACATTTTTTCGGATAACATTTGATCACAATAGAATAATTTTTTTCTTGTGCCAACCTCACTCACGCTTTGTACATGACTCATTTGGGATATCAGTTGGCGTGGCCACTAAAAATTAAGGGTCAGGTTGAAAACGTCTTCAGTTAATTCGAGAACAGTAGAGAAGTGTCTAGAAATTTCGCAGTGCGGTGATGGTTTGTGGTGATAGATAAGTGTCAGTCATTCCGGAAAATAACTAGTAGATTATCGATCGGCGTTTTAAGCACAACTTAGGTTGTCTTCGTTTGGAAGAGGAGATGAACGTCAGTTTATGATGGGCGTATCCTCACACTTAGTTCATTGATCTATCGCTAGGTATGTGTTCGTTGGGATACCTCATCTCAGATGGGGGTAGAGCAACCGCACTTAGTCATCCGCACAGCTCTTCATATTCCAGCCGCGGTCATCAGTCTTACGGAGCTAGTTTCCTTGTCAAGATGTTCCATACAATATTTAGTTTTTGTTGACCTTTGGATGCTGTGGACCACTTTTACCTCTTGACCTTGCCAAACTACTATCCTACCTCTGAGCGGTGTACAACACTAAGCCTGACTGAGAAGTTTCATACATCAGGCCACCCAGACGCATTCGTTCAAGAAATCCGACCTGCTTGAAAGTGGAAACAGTACCTCCCCGGTCTACTCCAATCCATAACGTAAGCGAATTGAACTTCATGATGAGATACTGAATCATCCTCAACCTCTAGAAGAGTCAGGCTGGAATGTAGGGCTACAGTCCCTCACGGACCGCCTAAAAACGTATGGCTGCTTGCGAAAGCTGTTTGCTAGCATCAACGAGGTTCAACTTGTACCTACCTTTAAAAGGATTTATTTCGAGTCTTACCCGGTGGTTTTTCACGTTCCTACTTACAGGTCTATGTAGCTCTGTCCACAATAAACTGACCTTCAAAAGAATCGTGTGTAACTGACCAAAAAGGCGCCTGTGACCTAATCGGTGTTTTCTCATGTGATTCTTTAAACTATATAAACGTTAGGCTAACCAAGTCTTTTTCCTCGTCCCTGTTTGACCACTTTTGGTACGCGAATTATTCTGCCAACCTTCCATTTATGACAGAAGTTTCCTTTAAAAGTGTTGGTCTTATCACAACCTAATTTTTACGACCACAGACTTAACTATCCAAACTATCGACTGGATTACATAACCTAGCCGTTTAACACCAAATTTTCCTTTCCCTTGTCGTAGGCCACACTATACATCTATATCAGTTGTCAAAATGACTCTTCTGACACGTTGACCCGTAGACTATTATGTACGCAGTGAACATCGTTCGAACGGTTGAAGCATGTAGTTCCACACAAGCGATTTTTGTTGGACGTTGTAGGAGTTACTGACGACTGGTTAGTCCATCTATAGTTCGCCTTATTCAAGTAGCTAGACACAAACCGAAACCACGTAAATGCTTCTGGAAGAACTCATTAAACGTTCCTAACAACCTGAGTGTCGCTTCAACCAGACACAACCTTGAAGTCAGTGTCTGAAGTACAGTTCACTATGTAGAGCTTGACTTATGATTCCGCTGCTTCAGAGAGTAAAGAAAACCGTATATATTGCTCAGTTCAAACTTAATGTCACTTTCCAAATTGTCACAGAAAGTTGTCATAATCCGTGTAGTCGGATTCTTGTTTAGTTTTCCTACGAATCGTTTACTGCATCTCGAACCACCACTAGCCTGCGGAGTAATTACTGACAATGATGACGTGTTTGAATAATAAATTAGTCCGAAGGTGATTGGTCTAGGTTTCATTACTGGAGAACTTGCTGCCTTGTTCTTACTGTCATTCTCAGAAAAAGACAGCTTCTAAAATTAGACTTATTATAACAATTCCGTAAATCGGTTATTCCGAAAGCATACTTGTATGCGCAAAAAATAACAAGGTTTCTATTCATTTAACAGCTTTTTGTCCGTTCCTGTTGTCTTGGCGTCCGTTATGACCTCAGAGGGACATGAAAAACGAAGAAGTGTGGTCGATACACTCAAATAACGAATCACCTGATGCAGAATAAAATTCAGTCCATTTGTCTTTCATGTAGCTATGAAACTAAAACAACTGAGATGCGGAGCGAATAGATGAAAGCATAATTTCTTCGAGGAGTTAATGCTTCTAACGTAGTTGATTACCAAGTTTTGATATGAGCGCAGTTGCTATATTACTCTTAGTGCACCAAAACTTTACACGGTGACCTATTGTGGATTGGCTCCAAATACACATCAGATCCGCATGGCCTGTTTGAGAAAGTTCAGTTCACCGTTGCGTGATGATCAGCTCTTGGATCCGCTCAAATTCCTGCTAGTTATATCAGTAAAAGCTAAGCGACAACTACTCGGAGGCAAATCGCTTTTTGTTACCCAAGAGTCTATACATCCTGTGACGTTATGTGAAGTTGATGGAATAACCATACTAAATGAAACGTCATCTTATGTACTGCGTTTACTTCTACTCGCCGACTAACCAACGACTGTAAACCGGGCTTCTTTGTGAATTACACTTATCGAGCACTTCCGGTCCTGAAAGACCCTTATTAGCTAAACACAGACAGTAAACAGAATAACTCATAGTATGAAAACAGTAAGTAAGCTAACTCGGCATACAAATTGCACATTGTTCAAAAATAATGAGAGAATCAGCATCCAAGGTTCAGAAGGCTTCTTAAGTCCGTTTCACTGAAATTCTTCTTCTGCGTATGCGTGACATTATTTGATTTCAGTTACGGTTGAGAAATGGTTATATGTGTACCATTTTTGATTTCACTGCCCCATATTGCAACCGAATGTCTGTTAATCTGTATAGGCTGGAATAATCTCACAAACTGCGGCTTGGTTTATACTTAAAAAGTGAGCACTTTTGGATTGTAGGTTTGAACGACAACTTGGAATAACACTGAAAATTAGCGAGCAGCAAATAAGAGAAGCTTATGGAAAATGCAAAATTAATCACGCAGAAGTTTCAGTGCTAGATCTGACGGAGTAGGCAGCTGTGAACTAGGCTTAGCTTTGAACCTAATTCAGTCTACTTCGAATTCTGCAAACGGTGGAACAACTATGAGTTATGGTTTCAGCCAATGAAATCGATACCGCATTCTATAGGTGGCTGTTCTCGAAAACCCTCAGGCTTAGAGGCTTATTCTCCCAGTTGTGCGTCCAGGATGTACACAGTAACCTTCAAAACCGACAACCACTGGACTAATATCGACCGAGTTCTGCAGACCGTACGTCTACAAAACAAGATAGAACGTACTGACCGAACGCACGTCTGCCGTCTCATCCTCTCTCAGGAGAAGCCTGTTTCAAAAAGCATTAGAGCCTTCGAAATGCAACCGAAAGTCTCTCAGCTAAAAACTGACAGTTATTATTGGCCCCTGATTTGAAGCATCACCCGTATAATGCACACTAAATTCTTATTGAGTTTTTATGTAGTACGCTGATACAGCTACCATATTCAAACGCGAAGTGTGTAATTTAAGGGTCGGTCACGTCACAGAGTGGCATCTCAACGTTTTCCCAAGGATGCCTCCGTTGGCAAAGTGTAATGAAATTGTGATTCTGGATGGTCTTATCGGACATTTGGGATGATAACCGTACAGTTTGCTTCCAAACATTTGCTGCCTCACCTCATAGTATGGAATCCGACAAAATGACGCTTAAAAACTGTCACATGTATCTAGTGTACCCTTGCTTGTATACCTAAATATTAAGATGAGAATAGTTCACTTGTCCGGTTCATATTTCTTCGTCTTCAATCAAGGAGGCCAATAAATTGCCTTGACTGGTCAGTGTTTTTACACCCTAAAAAAACACTTTCCACTTTTGGTTGTAGCGGTTTGACCGATTTTGTTGACTACCAGGCGACTGTGACCCTTCAGTCAAATTGGTTGCTTTGATAAGTGAGCTGCTCTCAACCCTATGGAGAAATACTGACTAAGGGGCTAGTAATCAGAGTTTATCATCCAAGTGGTGCACCTCCTCATCAGAGGATCAAACACTTTGAATACTATTCCCAGGCAGTCGTGTCCTAGAGCTCATTTCAAGTGTGACGTCAGCAGACTAGCCGTCAACAGGCCTTCTTCTGAAACAATAGAATCAAACTTCAACTACCTGTCCGGATAAGTGGTCTGAACCGGGACTGCAAAGCGAATGGTGCGGTCAGAGATGAATGATTTTCATTCCCTACCAGGGAATTCACAAGGACACACAGTCACCTTAATGCTAGGGTTACTTTAACAATACCAAATCTATCTCACTTCTACATATATATATATACTGCTGTATAAATTTATGACCAATTGCAGTTAACGTTGCCCAATCAGCATAAACAAGGTACAGCTCGCTGAACTCTTACTTGTGTGTACTGTCTTTTCGGTATCAGTCATTTAAGTGGCATTTATTGAATACCACTGATTACCCAATGACCCATTTCTCAGCAGACATTCACACACAATTTTCTTCGAAAGATTAGTTGCCAATGTTCAAGCACTCTACATGCTGAAACAAAAAAGAGCAACCCATTCAACCGAAACCTGTTTAAGCAAAAAAAACTTCCTTTTTACTGCTTCCACCAAGAACATGAAGAAATCCTGCTGAGTTCGATGGATTTGTGACTGAATAACTGAATGGCACTTAACAACGTTCACAGTGTTAAGCAGGTTGTTTCGTTAACTATGATCCAGTGAATAACTTGCAACAGTGAATGGACACAAAGGCGAAATCCATGACCAATTGTGCTTGGGCGGTGCCGGCTAGGTGATGTTGGTTGCCTTTGTCCATTCCTTCTGTCCAACCACGCCATGTCACAGGTAATTTCAATTTTATTCTGCTATCAGACCAGATTCCAACATCCTTTGTTTCGCTTCCACTGATCTATCTTTCTTAATGAGCGTGTACAGAAGGGGTTTTAAGTGGAATATCATTTAATCTTGTACTTACTAAGAAGTACTCGGAGAACTACCCAATAATGAATGTGCACCACCTATTTTAGATTGCAGTTTTGCGTTCATGTAATATTTATAGACGGGTCCTTCTGAATGAACATTGTTAATTACCCTATATCGGGAAAACAGGTAAACAAGGAGGAAACGTCCTCGTTTCATGAAAACTCGGTGGATCAGAGGAAATTTCATCTGGACAGTTTTGTATTATGGAGGTAGTAGTGACGTGTTGTTTGAAGGAAGATGACAAGCTTCGTTAACAAGCACAAGGATAGTCTATCATTCCTGTTTTCTGGTGTGTCAAACTACAGGTGTGACTGAATTGCCGACATTATGAGAAAACCAGTCGAGTATCTAATATCGTGTTTTAAATCACACATGTCGGAATGAATCACCTTCCAGCGGGACAGTTTTCCAACATCAAAACTGTCTCTTTCGCATCTAGATTTGTATGTGCTGAGCTGACAAACAGTTAGCTCCAACCCAGACTCCGATAAAAAATATTCGAAGCATGCCTACCTCGCTTCCTGGCTGGGTTGAACATTAACACATCGCCTGCCTAGCAAAATCTGAACCCAATTATACTTGAGTTTCCTAAAAGAAAAGTACACGGAAGCGCCACATGGATGTATCCGATGGGAAACCTTTGGAAGTGAACATATCAATTTCCGATTCTCAAGTATGAGAATATTCATGTTCTGTTTGTAACATTGTAAATTAAATGAAAAATACCTCTTTTATGCCGGAACAAAAAAATGGTAGCGACGAAATTTAATTTGAAAACAAATATTGCTTAACCCACGCTAGCATAAGTGTGCATAGAGTTGCGTACATCCCGAACTGCGTGATCAGTAAATGTCTTTACTGACTATTGTTGCGTTCGTATATTCAGCAGCGATCTGAGAAATGTTACGGTAGGTAGCAGTCATGTCATATACATGAAGATTTTGCGCGCCAGCATGTAAGAAACCCAGCCAGATGTTCCAGAGATGTTCAACTTGATCGAGATTAAAATCTCTAATACTCTACCTAACAATCGGTGTTACTATTACTGTGTTGGCTTGGTGACATATGAACATATAAGCCCGATTCCTCCAGTGTTCCATCCAGTGTTCCAGTGTTCCATCAGGTTGGCGGTTGATTAGTACATCTAGGAACGGTAGTTGGTTGTTGGTTTCCATCTCCACCACTATTCCCAACCATCAGAAACTCAGGTCTCGTTTCTATCACAACACTTGCATTGCTACAGACGATTGAAATACGACCCCGCTGTAACGGATCATTACACTACCAATACAAATTTTATTCCTGTTTAAAAACCGTGTGTCATCCCGACTACGTCTAGAATCTTACGATGCCACCAACAAAATTTGGACTCTAAAGCGGTTGAACTGTGAACAAACACGTTCCATCTGTTACTGTAAAACAGCTCCAAAACGATTGTAAAGTCACCTTCAACACACTACAGAACGTACAGCAAGAGTGCATTTGAAAGTTCAATTTCGCGTTAGCAACAACACAGGTATTTGGCTAGTCAGAAATAAAAACCCACGGTTTTGTAACACAGTTTAAAAGCGAACAGAACTCCATATATTTGTTGTAAGTTTTTGGTATACGACTAGTTTTCCATGGTTCATTCTGTTATGCATCCAAATATTTGTTGTGTTGATTTTCCATTGTAGACTCTTTCATGCAGGAAACAAAACTTCCACAATCGCAGCCTAAAGTTAGTTAATCAAAATAGCAAGCAATCCGTTTAGATTTTCAATTTACTGAAAAATTCGGAACGGCTGGTGAGTCTTCTATTTCCATGAGGACGTTTACTTCGTTAGTAACTGTCTTTACAATGAATGACTGCTGTAAAATAACTTGGTGTAGCTTCTGAACACGTTGAATCAGAGTTTACGGCGTACCATTTTTTAAAGTCAGAATATGAAGTACGCAATGTGCGGTTTTTATTAAAATTGGATGCAGTCGGCAGGGATTCATTAATTTTAGGTGAAAGGACGTTTACTGTCGCTTCTGAAGACCGTCGCAGGACCACGGCTGTATCCACCAATGTGTCAAACTAACCTTTTGGATGAGGTAAACCTTTTCTAAGACGAGTTCATTGGCACAGTAACCAGCGCGCTTGTCTCAAATCTGGTCAGGTAGTGCCTTGTGCATCTCGACAGCTCATTTTTCACTTCTGAGCTACACTGTTTGAGTAGTGGAAAGGTAAACAGCCTCAGCCAGGCGGTTTAAAAGGTGTTAGTGTAACCAACCACTGCTCTGACTCTGAGATAGGCGATAACTAGCTGGATTTCTCTGCTGGTGACAGTCGATTGTGTGCTGTAGTGCACTCAGTCACTGGACCCCAAATCAATACGTTAAAAGGTAGCACTGACGAGAAGGTTTATGGGTGGCCTAGCTTCTAGTGAACTACCGGTGTAAGGTTGAAACTACCATCAGACTTCACAGGTACAGATAACGTAGGACTCCCTCGTCTTCTGATTATTTTTAATCGCACCTAGTCATCTTGATTTTCGCAGATTCGATTGACATTCCCTCGTCCACAATCTCAGAAACCACATTATCCTACAACTACGTCTGCTACAACAGTTCAGAATCTGGGTGAGAACGTGTAAGTGTTATAGTATTGGTGTGGATCGAGTCTACAGAAGATCACGAAAAGTACACTTGATTTTGAAAGTCGGTGGCAGCTCTGGTTCATGTTCAGTCCAACCCTACACAAACTCATACTCATTACCCCAAACTCAACTATATATCTTATTTCACAAGGTATCCAACACAGCTCGTTTTAGAACTCAACAGGCGGGTGTTTTAGATGAAATTGGTGACATTATAAGAATTACACGAATAGGAAATATTGATACAATTAAAGCAGTCGGGCCTACACGCACGTACACACACATACTGTAGCCAAAAACAACAGTGCTCAGGAAAAATCCTGAGTAGTTAGTAAAAGAATAATGAACCGAATCACCTGTCACACAACCAGTCCCTTACAGTGGAACGCATACAGAGGCATGTAAACATATGCTAATCTGAAGGCAGCAGCTGCACAATTCGTCCTCCATGTAAATCAGAGTGCTCTGTGGAGTTCTGTAATCAGCAGTTTTGATGTTGTATATATGTTGACTGGTTGACCAAAGAAATGGCCAGTTGCCGTAAAGTGGGACATTTTATACAAATGGATTATGGGGTGCGTGCGTGTATGCGTGCGCGCTTGCGAGAGCGCACAAGAAAACGAAGCGAAAAGCTTAACCAAAACGGAGGAAATGATGGATGGTGTCAAGTGTGCTCCAAATAAACTTCGGCAACACTGAGACCAAAAAGATTGATTTGTCCAAAGGCTAACGGAGAAGAATGCGCACGGAAACAGTGCATTTAACAGGAATATGAAACCGAAAATTATAAGCACACTGCTAATGACATTTCAGTCAACAATCGAACGCGATGTGCCGAGTAAATCAGGTACAGTTTCTCAAATGTTCAAAATCCTTGTCCGTTTAGAAGGTTGCTCACATTTTGCATGCCATCCGTGCCAGATGACATAGCCAGTTCACAAGTCAGCATTCTGTATAGGTTCGCATCCAAAGTTCGGCAAGAGGATGGAGGAATTGCGAAGAAATAAGACGGGAATCTCTGGAAATGACAAGTCTCATTCATTACAATACCACATAGACTGTAAGGGACAAGTATTCAGCCATTTTAAAAGGAAATTATAGACGATTATCCCGTTGAGCATAGTAAGGTGGGGCCAATGGCTGCCGTTCTGTATGGTCCATATCTCGGCCGTAAATAGACCCTGACGGAGGGCCTGCCGACGCTGCACCGGATGGTCGCACGGGATTGTTTCCGGTTTTGGAAGTCGGATGTTCGATCACGTGACTGAAGAAGGGGAGAATTAGTTGTGTTATAACTTAAACGATTACGAGGTGGTACATATGAATGTCTCTTATTTCCTGTCGTTCGCAGTCTGAATAATTCAACGTACAGTGCGCTAGCATGTGTTGTAACATAATATAAACGTTTGGTTGAGTTCAGAAAACGTATCGTTTTCGGCTCCTGTCAACTTAAGAACTACAAACCTCTTCAACTGTGGGGAACATTAAAGTCTACTGAGGAGTTGAACACGAGTTTTCAAGTGACCGCTCAGTCCGTGTTCGAACACCGTAGGTACGTGCGCTTGTTTTCAGTTCATCACCCAGCAAAATACAACATATTTATGTGGGCTGGCTGGAGGCACTGTGTCAGTGGAGTACAGAATGGTAGACAATAATGACAACTTAATTGTACTCGTGAGGTCTCGTTACGTAAGGTTAATCACGCGGGTTGTAAGAGTTCGTGAGGAACTTAACAAATCTACGTAACAGATCTATCAGAAATGTAGGTGTGACCATGATAGACTCAATATTTCAGCCAAGCGACTTCTTACGCATGATGAGGCGTGAATGTAAATGTTTTGCAATAGCCTCTGTGATTAGTGGTAAACGACTTCTGCACACATTGAGTGCGCTCCACAGACTTGGCAGATCGACTTCATCGAACCGATCGTTTTGTTTGGACGGTTGCCTCGATCAAGCGCGCAGCAACCACAAAAGAATAAGCGTTCATCGGGCCTCTGAACTATACACAGTGGGTAGTGCTGGCAGGTCCGTTCAAATAATTGCCGTTTTCTATGTCTCATAGAGCTTATTTCAAGGGATCAAATGAAACGGTAAATCAAACAACGCCAACCAGCTTTACTTCCTTAATATCTACCGGCTTAAACTATCAGCACGGGTTTCCGTTACATGGCCTCTTCTGTCCCATTCGATTTTCTGGATTTGGTATAGCTCTGGAACAGAATTTCACTGACGAATTTGCTCAGTTAGAGGCCATACACCTGAAAAGAGGTAATTACATGACGTTCCTACTTTATGTCCGCTTCTTTAATGTTAGAATCCCTTCGTCCTCGATCATCAATATTTGGAAAAAAATTCAGATGCGCGTCAAACGCACTTCTTGGGAACGGAGGACACCAAACGGTTATTTTCAATTAGTTGTCTCCATCAGCACTGGGTTTACAAGTTTTGTGGAAAACGGAAACAAATTTGCACTTACTGTGTTTGACTTTTGAAAACCCTGATAAACTCTTTGATTCTAACTTGATTTAACGGTTTTCTCTCAATGGTTGTTGTTACTAAACGCACAGACAACACACAAGTAACTTCAAAACTACTTCATCCGTTCATGAAGTGATTAACGCAAGACATAGGAAATTAAGCAAACTGGCTCAGTTATTTCCGCTTAACGCCAAATTTCATGAACCGCAGGCACGGCGGAAAAATTTTTAAGTAAGTGTTACAAAGTAGAACCTTGATTCACTGTGTAAATATATATCTAATTTGCTTTTCAGAGATTGACTTGCAAGACGGAACAGTGGAGTCCTCATTCATTGGGACATGGAAGTTCAATAAATTTGAGCATTCTGGCACTTACAAACACGATATTCTTTTTTTAGCATCGCAAGCTTATTCTGCTGGAATTTTCGTTGGAATCAATAAACCAACAATCAGGCCCTTGCAAATATATCTGGTTCAACATTCGGGATAATTTACTCATTTACACACAGAGTCTTGAACAAAATAAATGAGCATCGCCAACTTCAGCAGAATTACTCACCCACCAACTCTACGAGATCAACGTTTAAAATTAATTTGGAAGTGTGATATACATCTAGTAAGACCTTCTGGTGATAAGTTTGTAAACTGTTTGAGGTTTTTTGATTATATTCACATGTGGTAATTGAAATCTTCTCCACCTCTGTGTACTCACTTGTTACGCGTCATGTGTCAAGGCTGGTTTCACATTTTTACGATCGTACTGTTCACAAGTACAGCAAAATATTTCATTCTTTAGTGTCCATCACTAACACAAATCTAGTTTGAATGAACTCTTTCCTATCTAACAAACTTAGTGCGTTGTTTCTAGTCACTATGGCTTCTTTGATAAGTATGATTTATAATAATAATAATCAGAAATGGACTCTAAGCAGCTATAGAACAACATACAGAGTTCAGCTTCGGACTGCTTCTACGCATAAAAGCAACAGTTTTTCCTTATTGCGTGTTACAACTTGACTGCACACAGTAAACAATGAAGAACTCAGAAGTTGGCAACCAAACTGGTGTCGTTTTCTCTGCTTATTTGTACATTTAACCGTAAACCTAAGATAGGTCCACTTTGTCAGTGTTGGACGTTTCTCATAAGCACTACTTGCAGTGGCCTTCATTAATATCGTTGAGTTTTGCATACAACCACACGAAACCACGCAAATAACAAACGTCCAGAGGATAAAAACTAAAACCGTTGGGTTCTCGTGGTGTTTTTTTCCTTCTGAAAGATCAGGCAGTAGACCGAATTTAATTCAAGTTAATATTTAAAACCACAGGCATTGGGAGGTCTTATCTGTGTATGGGTAATCAGGCCATAATGCGGATGTCATTCATCGGTGGTATTAACCGCCGAAAGTGAATGAGCTTGCTCTTACACAAAACCGAAATCCCATACTGCGCATCGTTGAAACGTTGCTTACAAAGTACACCTTTACTGGTTCGCTGTCTATTTCACTCTGTTTGTTCTGCTACCACACCAGATTCTAAACTTAATCACAGTTATTTTCACCGATCCACACTACATACGTGTACCCGTTAAAACGTTATATTAGTGTAAACGAATGTACCGTTCTCTACGTACAACCGAACAAGCTGTACTATCTGCTCAGAACTGTGCACCTACAAAGAAAACAAGACTGGTATAAAGGGAATCCAAAATTCTCTCTGAAGAGCGTTATTTCTGGGCTTTCTAGTGAAGACTTGATTGCGCTATACTCCTTCCTACACAGGTCTCTCTTCCTTATCCAGAAATGGTTGTGACTGTCAACAAGAACGAGTTTGTAAATCATGCGCATAGAGGCAGGGAGCAGTATGCCAAGTCCCAGTGAACCTTAGGTATTCGAAATCAAACTCAGTTCAACCGTATAATCTCATGCGTGAATGTACTCACATATTGGCTAGCTTCTCCCAAAGAAGGAGCGATGAAGGATCACTTCCTTGCATTTGAGTTTCTAATAGGCTGACAGCTCTACTGGTAGAATTTCCTCTGAGTAATTTTCTGCCAGTTGTGTGACAATATGTCTAATTCTGTAGTCACGGATGACTCGGTAAATGTCTTCACACCTCTATCCAGTCAGTGGATAAGAGAGGGTCTATCGGAGTAATATTTCTCTTGGGTACCTCCCGGACGCAATCTTACAGGCCACCAAATGTACGTCCGAATGCGTGTCCACTCATTTTGCCCGGTTTCAGTTACTAAACGTCCGTCCATAGTTCCTGTTGGACAAATCAACAGTAAAGTTCGGACAGAAGGCAGCCTCAAGATCCAGCCCTTCACTATATCGGAAGCGTGACAATACGCAACACACCGACGGCTACATGCTGCCAAAAATCGCCCTGAAATTGTATGAAACGCAGAATCACTTGCGCCCTACGCAGAGTGAGATGCACTGTTCAAATGGCCATAACGAACCTATTTCAGAGTAATGAAATGGCTTCCATTATTTTACTGTGTGTTACCGATGCGTAACCTAATTTGTCTTTCACCATCGCAACAGCGACCATAGACAAAAAGATTACCTTAGGTCGGTTTTATCCACGGTCTCACCGAATGTAGAAAATCGCATCCCATCTGCATCTTTGGATGATTACTGACACTCCATTCCAAATCTAATCATTACTCTGATTACTTGTACACAATAAAGTGAAGGCACCCAGTGAATGAAGAAGCCTCGTATATCCAACGCAAGACAACCACCGAGAGCCTATATGGGACAGAGATTTGAGGGTTTGCATGATTCTGAGGTTATCTACCTGCTGCACTGACACATGACTGGTCTGCTTCGGACACCGTTTTTCCCGTCACAGTGCAATCGGATGAACATTTCTGTTTAAACAGACGGGTGAAACAACAGTCAGCAACCACCGTGTAACCTCCACGATCTTGGCAATCCAGCCACTCTGGTAAGAGCGGTGAACAAACAACCGTATGCAGACATATTAATAAACAAAAAGCTTGTGTACTCACTGAGGTCACGGGAACACGACTGAAGACGAGGTCCTTCGATGACTGTTGAAATCTGCGCACTGGTGCCAAGACACATACTGACAAAGCTAACTCTCGATGGCAGTCTATTTCGAAAGCCCAGTTGGCACGAGTAACAAACCAAATTATGGTGTGTTTTGGTGCACGTGTCCATGTGTATTCGAACAACGTCGGCGTCATCGAATCTGGCACAATTGTTAGTGATGCGTGGGCGTGTGACTCACATTCTATGCTCCAAATTCCGCGGTCTGGAACAGTAACTAGGACAAGCGATGTTCAGCATCAGAAGAACACCACTTGTACCGCTTCCTGAGCGTATATGGATTAGACCAAATTGTTTTCGTGTTTCCGGTAGAACAGGAACACGCACACACACACGAAGTGCGGGACCTCAAGTATAGGCTGTGCGATTTCGCAGACGCATTGCGAAGCAAACGAGCATAACAAGGTTTAATGTTTAAAATCATGATTAACGGAAAGGTATATACTTGTGAGAGCAGCAACTCTGTGATGAATACAACAGTGGATTATCAGTGACCAGCGCATTGTTTGTCAACCATCCACTGGTTAGCTCAAGCTGTGAAATTCTATCATTATCTGGATTACTCAAAACACCTGTTACTGAGAGACGGATCGTTCCTGCATTGAAATGACAATCTGAGGCGGTTAGGTCTACATGTAATTTATGGTGAGCCTCAAAAACAAAGTTGAAACAAAACTGTCACTTATCAGTCTTCAAATCGATGGCGACTTTCCATCAAACTGGTCACAGATGATTAATACGGTTTTCACTTCGTAACACATCCCTTAGAAGGACTTAGCCTGTTCGTACATCCTGTCAATTTGATCACGTGAAAGACTGCATTTTGAACGTACATGTAACCACAATATGTTACGTTAAACGGCTGAAGAAAACATCAATTCGATGAAGCAAACAAAGTTTTTTATTCAATTCGTATACAGACACTTTAATCCAAAATGAAACATAGAGTTCTAACACGGAGGATACTATGCGTTTTTCCACTGCTCAGATTACATCCACTTTGCGCTGACACGCTATCAACCACATCCAGGCTAGGTACTGTTCACTGATCAATCACACGTGATTCTGATGTGCACAGTGTTCATTCGTCATGTTGTAATATACAAACATAACACATCTTAGGGATTTTAATATGGATAGTATCCCGAGTTTTGGTGACATCCAAGCCAGTTGTTTGGAGATCGCAAAGTATTTGGGACAATCTAAGTCACCAATGCATTCATTTCTTCTTGCAATCGTCATGTAATTAACAATGGTTAGTTCGAAATCGATGTAGATTAGCAGAAAAGGCTTCGAAAATTAAAGTGAGTAGAAATCTGGTAAGCAAATAGCCAAAGACTAATTGGTTGAGAGAAATCTTTTATCGAAACACAAACAATAGATCACTTATGGTTAGCTGTAAATTGAAAGTTTTTTCAAGCTGATTGATTATCACCAAACTCATTTCTAACTCAATCCCATACTACTTATCAGAACGGAAAGAATTGGAACGTAGACAGGCAAATCAAAGAAGCCAAATGTCATTAGTGACAAAAAGATGATGGGCTTAATAGGCTGTTTCAACTGAAGAACAGCCAAATGTGGCATTATCTCTACCCGACTGAAAGTAGTTAATTGACAATCTAAGTTGTCCTTAGTTTTGATGATAGTTACAAATTTCCCTTACCGATAAAGGGAACAGCTTGTAAGCAAATACATATTTATGCATTAACATTTATTGCTACCTCTTGTTGATTTCATGTTTGCAACAAAACACTCATCGATCACGTATTTTTAAGGTGACAGCAACGTGACAACCCGTGGGCTGTCTCTGACTGGCAACCATGCGAAAAGGAATTTGCTTATGCATAAAATCCAGGGCCACTAATTTCTAATCACGAAGCTTGAAATGAAAGTCTACAATCACACCCATCCAGTCGGCTTACTAGCACGCGAAAATGGATGCCCAAAAGTTCTAGTCGGTTAAAACATGTTTCTGTATGTGGATGTATAGTGGACACCGGTGAATACTCGGTACCGATAAACAGATTGGGAATAACACAACGTTTCGAGCAAGTTGTAATACTCTACGTTTCAACCACCTCGGGTGACCTTCCTCAGGAGTGTTTTAATCGATTACAACGCTCCTGAGGAAGACCACCCGAGGTGGTTGAAACGTAAAGTATTACAACTTGCTCGTAACGTTGTGTTATTCCCAATCTGTTTATCAATAACATGTTAAACATGACGTTCAAACTGTTTAACTTCATTCATACTAAATTTGGTAAGGATATCCTACAATACTCAGTACCAATTTAAGGTTTGAAGTATACAATCTCTGTAGACGAATTATTATATGAGGTAACTTCGCTTACTCATCTGTTAGTGGTGAACATACGTTTAAATCAACCAGCTGCAGTGGATGCAATGAACAAGAAGATTGATACAACGCTGAAACGTGGTTAATGCCTTTGAAGATCATATAAGTTTTGAAGGACATAATATTTAGCTTATTCCGCAACGTGCAGACTGCGATATTGCGTAGCTAGAAATCGAGTTTTGTAAGTAGTGAAAACAAAACACACCAGCACGAACGCAGCCCAGCGCCACATTTTCTTGTGTAAACACAACAGTTTGAGTGTGGAAATCATCTTTTTCTGTTGACCTGATGAGTTCTTTATCTATGGATCGTAGCTGTCTGTGCAACTTATCGTAAACCTCCTCTGTTGCTCCTATCAATTTCGGGCACTTTTGCATCTCCAACTTAATGTCCCAGATGGATCCAAATCTGATTGTTGCCTGTAATTTACAAATTCAAAGAACCGACGAATGGTTTACAGGAGCAAGCTGAGCTGTTGGAATCAGTTGTACGTAAAACGGAAGACTCACGAAATGCGACATTAACACTGAAAGCAGAAAATCCGGCAATTCTCTGTACGATATTTTGTCTATTATATGTTCACAGATCTTAACAATCGTGTGCTGCTGAGCATGCCACAACACAGTATAGAATTTACGGTAGCCATCCTGAAAGGTCGTAGATATCGAGCTACAACGGCATACAGTCCCATCCACAAAACAATTTTGTTTTTGAACAAATGAGTATAGCACTGTTTTGTGAATCCTGCACTTAACCACCTGCTTAATGAGTCCGTAGCTAACGAACGTGGTGAGGTTAATGAGGGCCACAAACAAAGACAAACTGATTGACTGGTCGTGCCGCAGAGATATATATCGAATGCTGATAGCTCGTGATCTACAGGCCACAATTAGATGTTCCCAAAAAAATGGATAGCACTGAGACCCCAACAAACGATATGGCAAACACATCAAGAAGTCTTTCAAGAAACTAGCTGTTCCAAAGCTGAGAGACATTTTATTGCTCGCCATAGGAAACGGTAATGAACCAACGATGCACTGGGGTCACCAATCGTTAGTATCACACAGTCACTCTTAGCATTTTGTACCAAAGATCAACATCATCGTGGAGAGGTTCATCCATCTTATATATTGACACTTTTGTACGGGTTGAAGTAAAAAAAACTAACGTACATACAAATCTGGTAACCAGATGCATGTTGCCATACTAATAAGCTATCACGTATAGAAAAGTCGGTTATGAAAAGATCTAGTTGGTATGCCTGAATGAAAGATTAAACATTCGAAAGTTGAACCCAGTATTAGCATGTGCAAGCTACCTACATTCTCCAGCATTTTTCTAAAATACTTTAAGTCCAGCTCGATTGATGGCATCCCACTGATCCAGACCTTGTCTACCTACAACATGCCCATATTTGTCCGTTACAAAGTGGAACTTCACAACACCTTGTCTACAGTGTATCCTTAATGCTTCCCATTCTGAATGGTTGCTTCTGTCACATGGTTCAAGCTGATATTTCTACGTCTTCCGAGTCTTGTTGATAAATTGTCAATGTGCTTATCAAAACACGGTTCAAAATGACAATATGTGTACAACCATGATCTGTTTATGTACTCTAAGCATTATAACCATAGGTGATAAAACTGTGAATAGAATAATTATTCATCAGTTTACCAAACTGCTTTCAATTGCCTTTTCGCAATACATGAAGCGCTTTAGTGGTCATGCACATACAAAACCTTGCAGCCGGGGAACCTGCTCCCGTCTAACAAGGGTATACGTCAACCTATCCCTATCTGCAGAGATAAGATTCATCCAATGAGAAGTGCGACAGTACTTTGCGCAGTTCATCTGTCTATCTCAATCGAAAATGGGTCATTTCTCTAAAGCACTGACCCACTTCATGCTGCGGTCAAGCAATCCTGGGAGTACAAAATCCTCTTACATGTCCATTAGACGAATACCACGTAAGCTATTTCTTCCGACAATGCTTATCTCCTAGGTCTGCAGTCTTGTTTCTCACGTTATCGCCGACCCGTTATCCATTTACTCTCAAATATGTTTGCCTTCGCTTACACCTCCCATTTGATAAATCTGCTACCACTGTCTTCTGGGCTGCAGTGTTTGTGCTGGAGTTCTCCGGATTACAATAATGTTAATCCTTGTAACATGAAGCTAAATTTCTGTCGGGTCTGGCACCAATGGCCAACTCACTGAATAATATGCCTATGGAAATTCGGCCATCTTCAATTTGATTAACATAACCGTGACACCACACGCGTCTCTGAAGTGAGCAACACAAACATGCGTGCAGTGTTCGATTTACTTAGAACACTCATGCTTCACACACAGTCTTACATGAAGCGCTCGGATTGGAATCTACTTAGATAGCATTCCTGTAGAATTACTCACGCTGTACAGCCTGCAATGGTTGCATCACGTGCTCCGCGTGCCAACTGGGCGTTTACCGTATAGGGACCTACATACTGAGACTCCCAGCAGTTGGATGAAACCTCATGGTGGTCAAGCAACAGTACGGTCAACAAATACGAACAGTCTGACTGGTACATTGAGCAAGATGAGTTGGTGTCGTCTGTGTGAGTGGGGTTCTTGTAAACGTTCAAATCGCCGCTCGAAAACGCTATCTGAGATGACGGTGCATGAGAATCATCGGCGTACCTACATTCTCATTAATTCTAGACATTCCGTTTGGTCCTTTAGCCATTCAATAGTGCTTTATTCTAGAATATTCCACGTCACTGGTGAAGAGTGTCGATGCGAGCCACAATACATTCTGGTTAAGCCCGGAGCGATCGTGATGATGATGGTGACTAGAAGCCACAGTGAATGAAACTCTGATCGACTGATGTTTATGTTAGTTACCAAGTTTCACACTTAGCTTAGTAAGACCAGTCCTTCATTTTTGCGGATTCGTTTACTGTACAAAGTCTTATTTACCGTCCGATGCTTCATCTACCTGGACGGTTCCTATCAGTATCTATTCACAGAAATGGTCATCGAAGTCTAAAGTACACATCACTTCCAACTTTTCCAGTCCATAATATCTTACACCTACTCGTCTGTGAGGCGTGAAACTGGTTTCATTGTTTTTGCTTAATGGAATAAACTGTTAAATGTAGACAATTTCTCATCACACTGTGATCAGCTAATCATGTTCATAGGTTCATAGGTGTATACAGAACAGAGAAAGATTAAAAGCGTCAACATTTTTATACTTGTTAATTGGAGAAGAGGCAGTGATTCACACGTAAAAAAGAAACCTTTTCCAGCTTAAGGAAATGAAACAGTATGTAACGATTACCGTTAGTGTGCAACAAACAAACTCCGATCGTTAAAATAGACAGAAGCGACACATTCATGCGTGTGACGAAAAAGATAGACAGTTAACAAAAACCAATAAACACAGGCAGACGTAACTGTTAAGTGATTTGGGAGAGTGCGCTGAGGTGGTGATCGGGAAAACTGACGTTCCCGTCGACCCTGAGGGTATACGCCGGTCAAATCCATACCACTGTACACTGAGAGTTTTATTAGGTACACACTTTTTGTCGAATTCGGTCAAAACTACTGCACTGAAACAACGTCATTTGTGGTAGCCGTCTCATGCCTCAAAACGATTCATATGAGAATAAGATTCAAAGCTTAAAGGTGTTCAGCTGGAATATGGATTACAATCGAAATATGCAAAAGCACACAAGAACAGAATTATTTTTGTCTCAGGATTAACCGTGTGCTTTGAGCATTTTCCTTGTGTTTATGAATTTGCGAAATTTCTATGCTCTGTGGTGGTTTTCACAACAGGTAGGCATTGACCCAAAGGAACACACCAGTGCTCAATTTTTGAATGTTATCCTGATCGCTAAATTCTCACCTACAATTGTTGTTGTCTGTTTGTACCTGCGTAAGTGACTCTTCACTAGCCGGCACATTTTGGTCTGTTCATTACCAAATGACCGGTCACTGTTTTTTGGTTGCAGTAGATACCTGTATATTACACAGCTGAAGTGTTCTAACACTTCACAGCAGAACTAACGCAAGCTAGCCTTATTATTTAAGGTGAACAGACAAAACAAAGGAAACTCACCAATAGGCATTGCTCTTATGTGAAGGTTGTTTAGTCGTTGCTTGCTGACGTCTACGCTGGTTCCGAGAACGTACTTTGAAAACAATAACTGCAATTAAGACTATGAGTACCACAACGATCACGGCCACGATGACGGCAATCACTTCGGTTGACATTCCTCCAGCTGTGGCCAGCTGCTGTTGTTCCTCGTCCTCCTCGCTCTGAGTACCTCGTAAACCGGGGTGGGGATCTCTAGAATCAGCAATATCGGGGTACACCCCCTTGCCATCAAGTTCGGCGGTCGGACTCTGGGGTTCAGCTACACTATTCGATTGATCTTCATTTACTTTCCTGTCTTCGACAGACTCAACTGCGCATATGTCTTCCAGTTTGAGAGTTGTAAATGGAATGGAACCGCTCCCGCTTGGATCCATACAGTCAAGACCAACCACTTTAAACCTATATGGAACACAAATAAATTAGCATATGTTAGCGGTTCTTCAATTATGAAGCGATCAATTCTGAATTGATATACTTCCGAAGCGATAATCATTCATATAGAACATATAGAACAAATGGATTAGGCAACATTTTAAAACAGCATACGGTAAAAAGTACTTATCGATGGAAGACACTTCATACGTCAGTCTTGCGCCAAAAGTCACACGGACTCCCTCACGCTTCCGAAGTACCAAAATATCCTTGCCCGCGCAGGCGCTTTTAAATTACCTGAACTGGAATCCGCAATTTGTGATATGTGATAGAGAAAGGCTGTGATAACAAGATTAGGTTCCATAAGGCTTTCCAAGCATCACGGCTGAGACTCAAAATACTATTTTTAGCAGTGGAAATGACAAAGAATTCAAGTCGACTGTGTTGTCAGTGTTTTTTAACCAAGTGTGACTTTCTAATTCCACATCTATAAACCTATTAAATCTGTTTCGTACATATAAATATCTGTTAAGCTTGCTCAGAACACACAAAAAATTTAGGGAGTTCAGTTTGTTTTGCTTCCGGTTTTAAAAATGCTAATATAGAGACAAAAAAACCTTAGGTTACTGTTAGCCTGTCATGACACGGGAATGCTAGCCCAGTCATTTTCTAGTTTGTACGCTGACATATCATTATGTATCAAGTCTCTGAACCACTTGAAGAAAAGCTTACTAACTGATCTTTCATTTTGCTTCCGAGCTCCAATTATGTACAATGCACCGTAAAGATACCCCAGTACAATCAACTCTAGAACCATCAAGCAGTGAGCTCAGTCCAGACAATATGTTCTGCAATATACGGTCACAATGAGTGAAGAAAGGCCCGCATGAACTGTTCTGATTTTGTGACCTGCTGTCAAAAATCCGTTAAATTTTCAAACTTAAACAATGCTTTGGTACCTTACAGATAACCCAGACGGGCCGGACACAGAAACTAGATTCAGGCCACCGTAGTAAACTGTTTCGATCGACAATAAATTAATTAGATGTATATACGGACAAACAAAGTTGCTAACCTGATAGAATCTGACTTTAGTGTTGACACCACCGGCAACATTAACCTAACCGCCAAACTGGCTGCAACCGGCATTCATTTGCTGTCTGTTAAAAATCACGCTTCGATGAGAGCATGGCAAACAATCGTCAGTTGCGTCGCTAGCTCTCTTCCTCAGAGGCATTATTTTCGGCCGTAACGTTTTCCTCAAAAACGTATACTCAACTTTATTTCGGTTCTTGACCAACCGCTCACCAATTCATAATGTCCTATCCATGAGTGTGACAGAGTGGACAGTACAAGTCTACAGGGTCATATAAACCGCACAGCAAAGCGAATCAAAATCCGTAATCAAATAAATCGAACTGCCTGTTCTCGAACACCAAGTAGTTTTGATTAACATCAAAAAGACAACGGATATCAAGTTATTCTGACTAAAAAACTTCAACACCAAAACAACCTACGATGATGATAAGTAGCTTCGTAGATACGATAATTAGAAGAGACTCAGGTTTGAAGGACCTGAGCTTCGACTGAATTAGCACCATCCACAGTAGCAGCTCGTGTAGGCGCAGCAAGTGCTCTACCGTTCGGTGGATCCGATACGAGAGAGTGGTTTTTGTTAACTGTACACTAAATGTGGAATTTCTGATTTTCTGTGGTGGTTTCATAGTTCAAATTGTGCAGCTCTTACCACATCTCTATATGCTGTTTCCGTCACAAATTCGAATTTGTTCCAAGTCGAAGCTGCTCGCAATTGAGTCTCCTCTAACTTGAAAGAGACGATTAACAAAGCATACCTTCAAAACAGACGTAACTAATAGCCAGAATATAGTGAGAAATGCTTTTGCTGTAAACCTCATTTTGTGGTCAACACACTATAGTGCATTAAGAATCTGTATTTCGGAGAAATTCATCAGTCGACGCTGCAGAAGGAGATTTAAAGCGCTCTTTGTCTACACTCAACCTCTTCAGTAAGTTGAAATCCACCTTTCCGCTGTCTTCCTTGGATGTTTTGATCTCCTGTAATCCCTTCTCTGAAGTTAAACTGTTAATGCCTATAGAAGCCTACAAGTTTAGTTATGCCCTGGGTACAACATATGGAAGCAATATTAATTCTGGTGACCATCAACATAATTTGTATGTTTAGCCTTAAGATGTCGTGTGTGTTTTGCTCGGTAAAAGTGTGACTCTGAGAAGTAACAGGGTGCGAGAAAGCATTCCGAGGTACATGTAGAGCGATGTATTATTTTAAGTTCGACGTTTCGGTGGAAATGAATGTCTGCAAGGATTCCATAGGGTAAATTCAGCGGCACCTAAGTATCAAGTTTCAAACTGGATCACCTGTTGTGGGAAGTATTTAGTGACCGACTAGTTCTTCGCATTATTTCCTCAGAAGGTCAAGTTTTTTCCGAAACGATATGAACAGTGTGGAAAATGCACGGCTTTAAATAATCACTTTTATAACTCACATACGGTGAGCTTTAGGCAATTGCGACAAAAGTCTGTGTTTTTCTTAAACCACCAATCAGGAGAGACCGAGGATTAGTGGAACCTACAGTCCTTGTATATTCGATTGAGATCTCAATGTTTCATCAAGTCTCTGGGTGCACATTTAGTCAACTTCTATTCCTGAATATGTGTGAATGAAACAAAGTATGAAAACCTTGTGATTCTTCAGGACGAGGAATATTGTTCTCTTCTTATCTGCACAGTGAGCAACACTCACAACTTGGTGCCATTTTAACATACATCTCAAACTTTAAATGGTTCTACTTTTAAATAGCACACTGAAACAGGATTTTTCCTGGAAACGTTTATCAAGTGTACTCGTCTAAATTGAGAGAGAGAACGCGGAACTGCTGGCGCGCTACTGTTACTATGACTGTCTTCAGTACTTATGGCTGAACATTTAAGCTTGTCATACCATGGAATAGTGCGATCAGAGATGACACTTCGGTCTGAATAGATGCACCATGCGTTAATGTTGGGCATTAGGTGTTAACAGCTTCAAGTACTGAGCAGAGCGGTACTTGGATCCCACCATGAAATGAAAAATTATCAGTTTGCCGGTCCCAATCTCTCGTAGGTTTACTTACGAATCAAAAACTTAACGAACCACAAGCTTTGGCCCACTTTTAATACACTTTAAGATGAGGTCCTACCATCTTTAGTGTAAAACAGAAACAGAGTGAGCCACAGTAATAACTTGAATTATTCTTGGGGGACAACATTTAAGTTCCGAATACTGTATTCATCGTTCAAGAACAAGTTCATATTTGAAAATTGTTTAGCAGAGGCGAGAAAGTAAATGTACATAGGACTGATTGATACAGCAACAATTTTCGACTGAAAAAGAATTGTATTGAATCACACCCTTAGAAGTTTATAACTGTCAGCAGCAGTCAGAACGTGGAAGGTTTTTTGATATTCTCACTCTCGAAGATGTGTTCCTAGGATTAGTACCACGTGATCGCTATCCAATAAACATTTGCTCATGCAGTCAGTGTACATTTGTTGTGACCTTGAATTATTCCCTGTTGATTTTGTTGTCATTGTTGCAGTGCAATCTAACGTCTGAATTAGGACTGTTCTTTAGCACCCAGCGGAATACAGTTTTCTTTTGGCCATTCAACTAAGCTGGATACAAGGATCCTATATGTTCCGAGTACAGTGTACCACAGAAAATCCCAAAAATAAGTTTAACCACATTAACGATGGGGGTGACAGTTTAAAAATCAGTAAAATGTTTTACGTGACTCAGAGCGTCAGCTATAACTGATCAAATTTAAACCACCACGACCAGTTGACTAGTCAGAAAATAACCATCAGAAAACTAATACTTTTTAGAAATTCCATTTACTTTTGAAACAGTTTAACTATCCAGCTATTTCATTCGGCGTACACATACACAATTGCGCAGTCAGGTAGATAAACAGATAAACAGATTGGGAGGTCACCTAGGCTAATTGTGGAAAGTCGCTTCAACTTAAATATCGCGTGTGTTCAACATAAATAGGTAAGCGCAGTGGGACTAGTCCACAATGGCCCATTTACGTTAACTTTGCATTTTATCGATTCATTTAAACAGTCAACACCAAGAAACACTACATCAATAGATCAACCGTGCTCTGACTGTTAGCTAACTTTGCCTGTACTTTCGAGTCTCGATCTTAACGTCATGCCACCTTGCGACCTTCTTTCAACCAAAAGTGAAAGACTTTTCCCATAGTAACATTTTAAGCAGAACAAATTGTTGCTGCATCCAAAATATATCACCGGATCGTTGCTAATTTCACGCCGAGCGGCTGCTTCAAATCGCCACTGCGATCTCCGGGTTGCATATGCGCAATGAACAAGGTGCCTTAGGTTTATGGACAGAAGAGCATCTCACGCACGCACTCCCATGCCATTCTGTAATGATGTTTTCCTCCCGACAAACCGGCAGTTGTCAACCCGACTGGGCCTCCCCTAACACGGAGGGCAAACATATGTGCAAGCGCACACCACGACGCACTTCCCTGATCGATCAATCACCTGGACAACAGGTTACAATTTCAACGACGAGGTTTATCAATGTGACCATCAACATTCATAACGTGGCTGCCATCAAAGGTTTTCAGGAAATCCGTCAGCAATACGAGGGTATGTGTAGTGGTTGTTTATAATGATGAGAATTAACCGTCGTCAAATTGTTGACACGTTCCCAGTGTGTGAGGTTTTACGTGAACCTAGCATGTTACCTAAAAATATAAACCACGAACAGGCAGTGCATGTGTTTATTTTTCTTCTGTTAAACACACATGATAACGAAAAGGTTTGTGACCTTGAACTGATGTGAACAGCCTTGCAGGCTAAAATAAACAAGAGAGGAAGCTTTATCATTATATTCCTACGGTTGTCATCAGATAGCAATATAATATGATAAGAAAGAGGATAACCTAGGGAACACGCGCATTTGTTTCCTGTGTGGATGCTAATCTCAATCGATTTCCACCTGATCACTTCTTTGGAAGTTTAGGAAAGCACGCACATAGGTAGGCTCGTTGGCATCAATCTCCCTTCGGCACCCTAAGAACCGGCATGTGGGAACAAGAACACTAATCAACTGACCTAAGGCTATGGTAAGGAAATTCTGAAACCTTTCTCACCCGATTTTAGGACACCAACACGAACCATCATAGCGGATTTCCCTTATCGCGACGCCTTACGGGCAGTTGCCTGTGTGTACTGAACTTGGTTGACTTTTGTTAGACAAACTGGCATCTGTTTGGGCATCTGATTCGTTCACGCATGTTAATTGTGAACACCAGGGTAGTTGATTGGTTGGTTGATGTGAGATATGTTCTAAGGCTGGACAGAAAAAGAAATATGTATTCCTCTGATTTTCGTGAATTCACAGATTACATCCGGACGAAACACATCGAGTAGACCCTGTAATTTGAGGTCAATGCATGCTGTAAGGTACAGTTGGGAACGTTCCGTGTGATTCCTAAACCCTAATTAAATGAAACTTTGAAGCGGATTTTGGAACGAGCAACAGTCAATTTAACAGCGATACCGGTGATAACAGCAACCATCTTCACCGAACATCCTAGACGAATTTATATACACATAATGTATATACGAAGTGCGTGATAACAACAGAGCTGGGAAGACACAAACATAAAGATAGAAAGATGAGATTGACCGCCGAACAATCAATTTCCCGAATCAGTAACTTTTCCCAAGGTACGGAAAAACTGAAACCTCATATGTGGTGGTGTGAGCAAACGCAGATTCGAGTGTATAATGGTGTCAATGGAAACACACTTGGGGTACAATTCCTAAAAAATATGGGGAGAATCAGACTGTATGGAGCAAGTTGTTAGTTTTTACTTAATACTGGATACTGACTGACCATGTGAATTTTGCTGAATACCACTCCTTTATCCAGCAAAAACTATAGTCGAATTACCACAAGTGCATCAGCCTTGGTACACTGACTGTCAGGGAACAAATGTTGGCGGTCGATAAACATACGGATGGTGATAAAAGTCACAGTTTCGTCACATGAAGTTAGCTGGAATACCGTACGTTGAAGGGCTTGATGACGGACGATTCACCAAACGGGCACACCTACTGTGGGTATTGGGATTTTTTCAGTCCCTGTATGAGTATGTTTTCCGGGCAAATGTGTTGATCTTCTTGGATCACAACGTCAGTAGTTTTCTCCACAACGGCCTATTACAAGAACCATTTTCTACTGGAACTGTTGGTCCAGACTAACCCAACATTTCCTGTTCACAATGATTTGACACACTGGTTTACTTCGCCTTAAAACAAAATTAGTTTTTCCAAGAGTGAATTGACACTGCGTGTGTTACCCTTTTTTTCCCGGCTCTATTCAGTTTTTAGAATAATAGGGTTGATCAGGCTGAGACAAAAGGAATTGTGGTTTGTCTGGCAATCATATTTTCGAAGAATGATGGAGCAGTTGCTAATTCTGAGCCCGTTCGACCAGAATAAAACCGAAGCTAAGAATTGTGCAATCCGACAGTTTTTTCGGCAGTGGCTTTGTATCCCAAAAGTCACAACAACCAGTTACATTCAAACCCCAGTTCGCCTGAGTATTCTGGAACTTCCAAGCTTATCTCCCATCATCCCCGTTTCGCGCAACTCACACGTAAAGTGATTGCTTCCCAGTCAATGTTACTTCTGGGGAAAGTGGTTAAAATAAGTTTCTTTTATCGCAGGGTGTGAAACATGTTCATTGTGTGGTGGTGACGAACAAGGAAGCGGCTAATGTAGTGTTGGTCGACAAGATCTGTCGTAGGATGAACGATCGAGGTATTAAGGAAGCTCCATGCAGTCCACTGTCTAATTATTGGTTGCTTTATCCAAATTGCATTTTTCCTTGAAACGTCATTTGTGTCACCCAGCTTTGATGTGACCCTATACGGACCAGGGTCCGGAATTCTCGAGGTCGCCGAGGCAAACACACATTTGTGAAGAGTTTAACTCTCCAATCATGCTGATGTGTATTGTGCCGGACACAAACGCGTGATGAAAGACCAAGCGAAAATGCTGCGCAAACTCGGTTACTCAATCTTTGAGGGGCGACGAGCACCACCGATAGCCTTGTTCATCAAGCCTAACGTGATTGTGATGCTGAACATCACTAGTATGGAAAACTATTGAAACCAAGCCGCTTGCGCTGAAAGAATTGGAAATTACAAGACCGAGACCCACAATGCTGACAATCAACTGGTTCTCCATATTCTGAGACACCGCGTTGACTCAATCTTTCACATTTCTGTGACAATTACATTTTTTGAAATCATTCATCCTTCTTCATTCAGTTCTATACTTTGACTGGGACTGTTATAATCACTGAATGTTGATTTTTTGATAATTCTGGCTTCTCCCAAGCTCTATAACATATTGATAAAAGGAAACTTGGCACTGACCGGCACTAATTTTTGAAAAACCCCTAGTAATTAAATGACACCCTTCGGTCCCGATATGTCAGCCTTGACCGTGTTGGCATTCCAATGGCAGCCTTTTCATACGAAACACTTTCATCGGATGGATGGAGAGTTGTTTACACTTGAAACAGCTTGTCACCTGCTTGGTGATGTTACTTATGGAGCGTCAACTTATTTATAATTTTCTCTTTTTTCTTGTTTCTTTGCGTATGTTTGCTATCACCCCTTGATCCTTCCTAGAACGAGGTTGTGTACATTGCTGTTCAAAGTAAGCGATAAATAAGGTGGTCGTTGAACAGATCACGCCAATTAAGTGATTTCATTGTCAATAGGGCCGAAGAATGATGAAGTTACTGTGTTCCCATAAATCTTTTGCTGAATAGTTCAACAGAGCGATTTGATTGACTGACAACAACCCTATATCATGAACCTATTAAAACAGCCCACTATCAGAAGAGTAACAAGATGTCCTAATCAAAGGATTCAACTTGAATACAAAGGATTCAACGGACATAGAATGCCTAGTCAAATTGAGGCATACAACGAAAGTCAACGGACTGCCGGAATAAACATCCCAGAACGGACTTACGACAGACACTTCAACGCCCTTAGCAAAACTGTAAAAGAAGTAGTGAATAGCCCTAGCAAAGTCGCCAACATTTTCATTAATCCCACCAACAAAGGATTAGTGATGACCTTCAGGAACAAAACAGACCCCACTGCGGACACCAGTATTTCTGCACGGGACTTCTACAAATTACTGACGAGTGGTCGGAGATTTGGCTTATTTTCAGGTTGACCATCACTCACATTTGATCGGAGCCTTCGCATTCAGATAGACTTTCCAGCCAGCCTCTTTCGAAAAGAAGCACTTGACTTGAGTTTCAATATTTACTACTGATGAGCTCTAATGAGAGCAAAACTCGAGTCTAGTGCTTCTTTTCGGAAGAGACTGACTGGAAAGTCTATCTGAATTCGAAGGCTACGATGAAATGTGAATGATGGTCAACTTGAAAGAGGAAGAAAACTACTTTTATTGGACATTTTCTTTTCACCGAGAGTCCACAAAAATTCAGTAGGAACCATCAACCGCAAAAGAAGAACTTGAAATCTGTGGAACACTCAGCTAGACTGAGTGGTCTACCACACAACAACAATATATCAGATATTGCTGTTAACCCCCTGAAACCACACGTTATCGCCGTAACAATCATTCACAAAATACCGTTAAAAAAAACAAAAGAATCACTTAAATCAGTCCAAAAAAGCGACGACTGAAACAAGCCAAATGCAATAACAGCGAAAAATATTACGTTGGCCAAACCGAATGAGAACTGTCTGTACAACATTATAAGCACAAGTTAATCGTCAACCGATGAGATAACTTATCATCGATCCCATCCTCGAGAACTAAAATGAACACACGTTCAACAAGGACATCCAAGGGGCTCTTTCTCTAGCAACTAACAAACAATCAAGAAGCCTGATATTCCTCAATTCATTCGATGAGAAACACACTGAGTTAGACATAGTCTACTATCACGTGTAAGGAAGGAACTCCACAAATTCGAGGAATGGCCATGATCGAATACCAACAAACGAACGAGCATGAAGACACTAATTTAATGGTTAACTATCAACGGTGGATAAGCACTCATGAGGACTTAAAACCAGTCATGTTTGACCCGGTGAAAATGGGGGAAGAAAATGACAGTAATGGTCAGCAACCAGTCAGATTTAGGATTCATAGTCTAAAATGGTTAAAGAGCAAATATAGTCAACTCGCGTCTATCCCAAGTCAAAGGATAAGTGCCAACAAGAAGTAACCAGTCCATTTCAGAACACTGTATATGAAGGCAGCTATTCGTCGTTCTTCCTTAACCACAAAGTTCAAACTCTTACGTCATACATACACCTCGTTCAATGATTAACTGATTTCTTTTCAAAAGCGGGAATTGTTTTACTCGTGTTTGGCTTTCGTTAAAGCTCATCAGCAGAATGTACGATTTTTCTGGCCAGTGAAAAATTTTCAAACTCCCTCTTGCGACATAGGCTTGTTAATCCTTATGCAGAAGATCGCCCACCAACCACTCAATTTCCGTTCAAGCCAAATGCTTTTCATAATTGTGTATTTTCCCGTTGTAATTGTTTGATCAAGAATGCAACAACCATTGAAAATATCTGACGAGCAACAAACGCATCAGGTCAGGCGGTGTACATGAAATACCAAGGCTGAAATGGAGAGAGGTGAGCGCAAAAGATATACCCTTCAATACAGTTACGTTCACTGACAGTCGTGTTTAATTATCGACTAACTGGTTGACATAACTCAATACGGATCACACTTGCTCCGAATGCATGAACTTTTTGCCAGAATTTGTCATTGCGTTCGATTTACGTCCCCTTCTTACTAGCGCCAAGGCACTCTCAGTGTGATATGACAGGATTTTGTTGGTGGCAGAGCAGTTCTTAGAACGTGATCTGATCCTTCTGTAACATCTTGCCAATCCGTTCCACCCCTCGACCTAAGTGATCATATAGTAGTCAAGCGCATGAACAGTCGTACCAACAATGGACTGTACAAGGTAACCTACCATGGGTCGGTTGCTATTGGTGTATATCAAGTTAAATGACATAAAATTTGACGCTTCCGCAATGCGCAGAACTAGCATGATCAATGGTAATTGGCTGCTGAACCTAACGAGAGCTTGTGAGATGAGTTGTCTACTTGGGACGACGTCCACCTCTTGCAGTTCTTTGCTAAAGTGGATAACTTTCTGGTGTTGACATCTGTGTGAGAACGGAATGGGGTTCACCAGTGTCTTCCGTATGGTGGCTTATCGCACCATTTCACAACAAACGCTAAGGCTTAAGATGGTTTCATCCAATACTAGTCAGAAGTATACCACTGTGGGTAAGCCGTTTTCTACGAAGTGGTTTCTTGCAACAAAAATGATGAACAATGATAATGCTGACTGTCTGTTTTGTCCCGATGAGAATGAAGATTTCAGCAGCACGGACGGAACCCTGAAATAGTGGATTAAAAATTTAGTCTATTGCCAGATAGTTATTCTAAAATATTTACACAAAAACCAATGGCCAATAAATATGACTGACCAAAATCTCTGGCTATCTGTTTAAACTGTTCCAAACTGTTCGCACTAGCCGAGTGGCACGATTGCACAACTTACCACTCGAAATAAAGTTGTGACTAGAAACGGATGAAAACTCCAGCGCCCCTGATCTGATGTGACTTTCTCATCTGGTTGAAATAGGTATTGGTGATAATCTAAAATGCCGTTGTTGAATGCAGAAACCGTAGAGATAACTATATAATCCCTCCTCAAATTAGCCTCTTAGATGAAGTTAGATTAACATACGTATCGAAGTTCCTCAGGAACTGTCTTCAGATTGCAAGTACAGTGTTCCAGATAGTTTAAAGTTCGCATCCGCTTAGAAAGTGAATCTGGAAGGAGTTTATAGACAGTTGTTTTTCCAAAATGTCTTAAAACTACGTAATGCTTCGATTGCAAAGCTTTTGGGCTGCATTCAAAAGACAACTTGTATCAAGTAATTAACTAGCCAGATTTGCACTTTGTCCTGGGAGTAAAACCAAGTAAATAGTACTTTTCATTATGCTGCCGTGGTCATCACCTGAATGCATCGATCATTTATCAGGTAGTTACTCCATCTCGAACGAACACGGTTAGTAACAACGCCTACCTGTCCTAGCCTGCGAATAATGCCCCATCAGTCATTCCTTTAAGTCTTTAGGCAACGACCAATGAGTGACAGGTTGTGTCCTTGAGGAATACATTGCTAAACATACCCATTCAGGGTGTGCAATATGGTGGGCTTTGTTTTTCGTGGTGGACGAATAGCCGATATGGTCTTCCGAATGTGAAGCCTTCTATAAGGAAGTCTTCTTTTACGAAATCACGTTAGAAACACCTAAAGCATAATTCGGCATCCGATTATTCACGTAGCCTTCTCCAGTATTCTGACATCATCGAAAAGCTGAATTACTCGACTGATTACTTGTGGTTTTCTAAATACCGACCGTGGGGCCCGGAGTTTCTTTATTCAAAATTTCGTTTTGAGCTCAACACTTTTTGTACCACAGATAAGGTACGGACATTTTAAGGGACCTCAAGTGGTATATAATGAACTTTTTTCAATAAAGACGTTTTTTGTTGTTCGATCAAGCCCGAGAGTTGAGAGATAAAGGTTGGTATTCCTTTCATCTCATGAGTCCTCATGCTTCCTTTATTAGAGCGTGATCTGGATAGCCGCATTCACCTCGAACGAAACGATCCTCCTTTCAATATCCAACAACTAGTGAGACGTTACTGTGGGTCATCGTGTTTTGTCAGTACTACGTTTTCCTCTTCGATCTATCGTGGTGAGTCTGCAGATGGAACGTCTATGTAGAAAATCGTTAACAACCGAAGTTTGGACGAGCTTTACTTTGTGCTGCATTTATCAAACTCCTGCTATTTCACTTCAGGTTTTTCTTCTCTTATTTTGACAGTCAAGTTGAGTAGACCACGAACTTTTTAACGGAGGTCATGCGTCCACAAACTTTCGGTCACATGCTCCGGCCTAGTTTTAAAACCCAACAGAAGCGTGCAAATGAGGCACACAAGCGAACTTCTAGATTCACTAGTGTTCGACCGTTTGAGACAGAATATAAAATCCAAATGATTACAACAACTGAATGGCAAATTCATTTTGAAAACTTATCCAGATAGCGTTTAAAAACGTATCACATAGTACAACATTCGCCGGTGATAAATACTGGTATAGAAATGTATTTTTTAATAAATTGACCACTGTTTTCACTTGGTCGATGCTTTGAGAGTCGTATAGCCTAGACCGACCATGGTTGGAACCTTCTTCTTGCCAGAGCTCATCACTACTGTACTACCTTCAGAAGGTGAACTTCCACTCAAGAACCACTTTTACGGGCAGGAAAAATATGTACTTTGTGCCTTCGTTGAAGAAATTGTCCCCCCCCATGACCACACGGGATATGTATGTTTAGGAGTGAAAGGGAACCACTTTCTCCGAGGAAGCAGTTAAACAGCATTCCTGTTAGAATGAAAATAATCTCTGTACGCACTGAAACTAGTTTCTGTTAACAGTGATCGTGAAAGTTCCCGATGAGAATTGGGGATGGAATCACGTGGTCAGAACGAAATGCGCAGGGAACGGAGAGGCCAGGGGAATTCTTCATCCAGGTACAGGAATCCGGTCAAAGTTCGACTGCAAGTTCCGAGGTTCCGTCTTATGCTGCTGCTTTGGCTCTCAGTGCACCAGATATTCTGTCTATCTCAAGTTAAAACGCAAACCATTCGTGGTGTTATCCCTGTATCAATTATCAGCGCACAATCTTGCTGACTATTCTGCAAGGATCGTACATCTGGATGAAAACCTATTATACACAAATCTATATGTAAGGGTCAAAGCTCGGAGGCGGCACGTTGAGTTGTGCTGTGTGTGTGTGTGTGTAGACTGCCTTTATCATGTTATCGTGGGCCGCTTATCTTTCAAACATACTTGTTCGGGACACGCTCAGTTGTTAGCTTTTCGTTAAGAGTTGACAACGGTCCATCAACAGAACCCCTTTGGTAAACAATAGTCCTGTACTTGTCGATGTGTACGTGTGCCAAGTTTTCAAGGAACATGCATGAGCTTCCACAGAAACATTTAAGTTCGACTAAATGGCACCAGGTAAACACAAACACGGCGAACAGACACACGCTCATGCATCAATACATGACCAGCACATCAAACCGCTGAGTCCGAAGAGTGAACAGAGTGCGGGCGTAAACCAGAAAACCCACGTGGCAACCACTCATAGAACCTTCACACTCGGTCGACCGGGGACCATAAACACCTATAAACATAAAAAGCGAGTATTCCGAGTGTTTCGGCACACAAACATGGCGTTGGATGCTTTGTTGAAGTGTTAATGGCTGACCAAGCGGAAGCATGTTTACCTCAATCAAGTGGGTGAAGGTTCTTGTGTGATCAAACTACCTGGAAGAATTGTTTTCGGTTGTTCAGACTTCAATTTACAGTCAGATTAAATAACGGCTTTTATACTACAGTTCCAAACAATGCTCTAGCTGAACGCTGGTCAGTGTGGTGGTGAATCTTGCAAAGCTCGAGACCACTTTCAACAAATCACTTGACAGGATAATTTCGCATATGCCAAGCTTGTTTGTCATTTCACCATGATCAATATACGGTAAACTATTTGGTGACACGTGGGGCGACCCATCCTCAAATAATTATATCAGTTCACTGTTCTGTTCACAAACTGTCGCGTCTGAGCCTCTAACTTACAATTAACGACAAACCAACGCTGCCTTTTTGACCATAATATGGTGTGAGAAACATCAAACCCTGATGTAAGGTTATAAGTTCTTATATATACAGTTCGCCATAAAATGCTCAGAGATTACCCCGTACAATGCTCCCAGCATATCATGTCGAACGGTCGAAAACCATACAGAACTCTTAACCACCGCAGGAACTTTCAAAGTAAGCGTCTTTCTCTCTCCTGATCACTTTGTAAATCAGTGATCCTCTATAAATCCCGAGGTTTCTAAATATGAGTACACCGATAAAGCTGTTATGCCCTGAAGCTTCCATAATGATGACCACGGATCAAGTTAACAGGATCGCCCATAACAGTGTAGAAGAATTTTAAAGACTGAACCTTCATCTGTTGCAAAGATGAATGACCGATGGGTATTTTTGCATATTGGATCATAGTGTCCATTGAAACCGCCAATATGTGGCGAGAACTGGTTGAATAAATTAATTTCTCCGTTGTCAATTTGTCACAGAACCGTCACCGATCGTTTCCCCGCATTTACCGGTCAGCATTTCAGTCGGAAATTTAGTGAGGTTTTAAAGTTAGCATTGCTTAAACCCCTCCTATTTTGCCCGTTTTTCTTTCGCATTCAGTGGATGGTTTTTGTCCACTGGTTTTCACTCATTATACTGATTTTCCTCTGTAAATGTTGTCTGAACTTCACGTATTGTGTAAGCAATATCTGCTTTTAGCTACGACTATTTTCTGCCTTTGAATGGATATCTTCTAATGAACGTGAAAATAGTTCTACCTCTGACTTTGTCGCGTATCAAAAACTTACTAACTGGTGAGTGCATTGAGTAACTCACAGTAGCAATCCTGAGTGATACCCTTAGGTCACATGCTATTAATGTACCGATAAAAACCCGACGTTCACCTCGTTTCCCCCCTCCTCAAACTAGTTGGTGCCTTCATCATCTTGTTAACCTGTTGGTCAATGGTCACTGTTTCGGGTAATGCCTGCCAAATTGTTAACAAAAGATCCCATAATTCTTCACTCGTTTGTGTATCCTTATGTTTCAATTAGCCTTTTTTGCCCTACTGGCTAACTATTTTATTTCCAACTAGTCAAACGTTGATGTTAATATACTCAATAGGATTCTGTCTGTTTTATTCTATAATCTCTATGACGTATTCACCAAACATGTTTCTAAAAACACTACCATACTATCCACCATACCCGCGTCTGTGAGCATTGCTGAACAGTATATTCGGAAAAAACGCAAACGCACTTGCGGATTTAAATATATGGTTGGCCAGAAACCAATGCCATATTGTTTTTCTCTTCAGTACTGAGATGTAAAGTGAAAAGCTTGCAAGAATGTTAAGGTTTTCTGGTCTGTATAACCACCACACCTCAGTTTATCACTGTCCATTCATCTGAAGTGAGTAAATAAAGTGTTGTTTGCGGCTGTTGTTTTCCACAGTATGGATTACGGTGCTTACGTGTACACAGACCGGATTCCTACTTCCAATGATGAACACTATCGATGGGCTGCACAAAAACAAGCGGACACCGTCTACTATGGACCGTTCCCAAGGTCTGTATGAATACAAATGCTATAAGCAGCCGTGAGTAATGTTTGTGTTATTATAAACCTTTCTGCATGCAGTTAGCTGGACGGAATGAATCCATAATAACATTGAAACAGAATGCAGTCTACCACTGGACGTGTTTTGCACTGTCTGACAGCAATTCTGCGTCTTCAGATGACAACAATCGTTTGTGACTTAGTAATCGTTAATGAGTAAATCTGATACAGATGTACCAGTAACATTGCGCTGCATTATTGAGTAACTAACAAATATCCGAGTGACCACGAAGTTTCCATAATATCTAAGAATTATTCTCTAACAAAACTCTCTTGATGATCATCACATTTATATTGTTCCACAGGTTTCTGTTGCCATTTGAAAGTATTACACCCTGAAGATCGACTGTAGCGGAGACTTGAGGAATGGCTCATGCAATCTAACCAAATGAACAAACCACCTGGTGACTGGTTGAAGTAACGGAAACCTTAAGTTCAAGTGAACATTTGTACGCCAACCACATGAGTAAAACGACAGTATCTATGTCCGAAGTAGCCTGCCAGTACAGCAGAAAAACTTGTAATATATAGCGGCGAATGTATAAACATACAATGGAGCCGAAATTACATTTAGTCCAACAGAGCTAAACTTGCGACACTAGTAGGTTCAAATACTTGGTCTACAATGGAAATCACTTGGCAAACAGTTTTTAGTGTAACTTTAGACAATCTCTTCAGTGAGACAAAGCATACCGTTCTGGCTTTACTGGAATGAACTCGTTTAATTTAGTCACAAATGAAAACTCACTGTTTTAGGCTAGTCCACTGTCTTCTTGGTTCTTCATCTCTTGTACACTCTTCCGTTACTTTCACTTTTCGTGGTCATTTCATCTGGTCTAACTATGGTTCTTTGGTCATGTTTAGTCTCTTCGGCACTGTACCTTTCATCGAGTTCCACAATCTCACATGATACAACTACACTTTTTTCCCTACTATTCATCAGAATAACGTACCACTAATTATTTTCGACCTTACTCCGTCAAACATAACGAAGTATACAATCTGAACTGTGTGTGGTACGTGGTCCCATGCTGTACTCTTCAGACCTCATACCGGACGCTCAGTCGGTGTACTTTAGAGAAAAGTGTCTAACTTTCTGTGAGAGATTGAGCAAACATTGCACTTCACAAAGGTGATGCAAGCGTATGAAAAAGCCGCTGGATTTAAGGTCACGTGGAGTAGTAATATGGACCAAGATCTGAACATGGAAATGATCTACAACGTCATTTTTTCCACAGTTATTGAGATACCTGCTAGATTCCCTGAAGTTTGCATAGAAGGTACATCAAAAATATTTAGAGAATTTGTTCAACAATCCTCCGGAGATTAATGATAGTGTGAAATATGGAAATTCAGTATGAGCAGCAAACGAAAAGTTTCTGTGTGCCTGGATTAGGTACAAAGATACATAGGCTGCTGGTTTGAAGGTAAACACCCAATTGACTCCCAGATGAATATGACAGAATGCACATCCTTTTAGTAGAAAAAATGCCATCATTCACTAGAACAGCACATAAATAGCAAGGATGAATAACTGCAGCCTGTGAACCCTGGATGAAAATTACCAACAGTTCACTGTTTTCACGAAACACAAGCTTCAACTTGACCACAGCGCATTAATGTTTATTCTCATTTTAAACAAGTCTTTCTAAACGATCGTATGAAAATACTGAAAATCAGATATTCTGCATGATTTACTCTATCTGTAACCTGAGTTAATCATAACACAGGCAAGCGATATCTGTTTAAACTCTTCTTGTTGCGAACAAAGACTGAAGAACTTTAACGGCTGCCACGACTTCTGCAAAATTGCGTAATGCAGTTGATTCTGACAGCTGACGGCAGCTTTCACTTGGTCAGCCAGTTTCGAAAAAATAACTGCACAATAGTTTTTTCTTGTTCCGGTTAAGCATTTAGTATGAGCTCTTGACCCAAAAAAATGCTCCCGGTCATGTTTGTAAATAAGGCGGGTATGTTGGTTACTGGCGTTTCAACAAGGTACCACATTTAAACATTCAGTCATCCTCAGTTATGAGCAATTTTCAGGTTGAGCGAGTAGGTATACGCACACCAGATTAGGCTCATTTAGGGCATCCCGCTGAAAGAATTTGAGAAGAGACCTAAGGCTGTGAGCATGCATAAACTTAATTTGTAGTGTTCAGGCAAAATCTAGAAATATCCACTACAAATGTCACTAACGTAATTTTTCGTCAGTCGTGGCAGCCCAGGTGGAAGTAATGATGTTACTAGTGAAATGAATACTAGTTACCTTATCAAATTTGCAGAGTACACGTTGGTAAGAGGTGATGGAGTTTGTCAGAATGATCTTGAGCCGCCTTTATTGAGCTAAAACACGGATATTCGAGTTTTCAAAGACAGACCTACAGCACCTTGGCACCCATCACCCTGCACTTCGCCATCGTTCACAGGGGTGTTGCAAACATTTAGAACTCTGATTTCATAACATTTACTTTCTACTCGATCTGGTTACAGTCGAATGGCTGTGGATCTGGCTATATAGAAAAACATTTATTGTTCGACATCACTGTAACTCGGGTTAGGTGCCCTAAAGAAGTGTCCATTCTCAAGCTCCAACGAGATCAAAAGATTTGCAAAGAAGACTGAATGGACAGAACAAGTAGTAGATACGTATTCCAGTCTTAATTACCCGCGCACACCGGGAGTTGATTATATGAGATACACGACCGTTGTGAGTAAATCTCAATGTTTCCAGTTTCGCTATGCTCATGTGACTCGAGTGGTTTCAAATGAATGTTGGCTAAGGGATGAACGATTGTCATCAACAGAAATGAAATGAGCCATCAAATTCTTCTTTCTCCATGTACCATTCTGCCAGACATCAGGTCTGTACAGGTCGGTACACTTCCTCACACAACGAATTCTCCCATTCACTAAGAATATAAGCATGGATTAGTTGGACCAATGTAATTACCACAGTGTCCTCTTCTTCCAATCTTCTAGTACCTCTTCATCATGTGCTGTGAAGTTACAACACGATTTCCCTTAGAGAGTCATCCGTAATGAACAGACTGTTCTTAACTGATCCTAGAAACCTCTCCTAGGATATTCAGAGCACACCAAGTCGATTCATATATGATCATGTCCCAACCCTAAGACGATCAGGTTCATCTTAGTAGGGGCAACATGTTTGTCATCACAATTTTACCCCTCGAAATCAGGAATGCAGTCCATGAAAGACAGCTGGACGGATCATCACGCAGACAATCCGGGTTGTTCATAATTGCTTGTCACTTCCTTACAGTTTGCACATGGAAGTCAATTTATCCGTGTGTAAAACGTTCGCTCTAGCAATCAGTAAATACTTAAAAATTCACTTGAGCAAACGGTTGCAATGTAATTCTTCCCGAAACCAGCTCCACTTGAAGCATGACAATTTTCTGCTCTCAGTGACAATTCAACTCATCATCTTAGATTTGTCAGGTGCTCTGAACCTCACTCATATTGATCAACCTTACGAATGGATCGATTGTTTGTCATGTGACCTATGGCAAGTACAAAATCCGTACCAACAGACACACAGCTAGCGAAGTTGTGCGCATTACACGTCTAGACTACAACCGAATCAGTTGCACAAATCTAGGCATAGCATATTTTTTTTAGTGTTTAAATGCAAACAGTGAGAGTGTGTTGTTACTATCACCTCCTTGGATGGTCATTATCTATCACTGATGTTGCCACTATACCATAGATTTTGTTACTAGGACGTGTGTTCGCAATGAAAATGACATCTGATATCATCTCTGACTATATATCAAACTAATGTGTTCGATTGTTGAGTTTAAACAGAAACCAACATCTACATTTTGACTATTGATTCATCTGACTGTTTGCTTCTGTGTAGCACCAGAATTAGCATTACTGTGACCCCTTTCATGCTATATGCATTGTTGGCGAAAACCTCAGAATTTTCTCAGTTGAGTGATGCTTATTCTCTCGCAATTGGATTTGTTGACCAGATGATCACAAAAGCATATTTTAAAAGTAATCTAAAACGCCGATAGAAACCCCAACTCGGTTGTAAACAACCATGTGACAAGGAAGATGTGTGTTAGGAACACAGACGCAAACAGTTTGTAAACCGAGCGGAATGACAGTAATTTTATAAGTGATTAATGAACACCGGAAAAACCCCTATAAATATGAATACTTGTGTAAAACTAAAACCAACCTTACACACATCAATAACATTGAGTTCCCTATACCTACATCACTGAGATTGTAGATCTTGAACTTCGTCAGTTTTATCACCTAAGTTTATTCTGGTTGACCACAAACCGTAATGGTATCGAGCAATCGCACTGTAAGAATGGTGGTAACTCAATTTGCTCATACCGTTAGATTCACAGCCGGATCTCTGACAAATGGCCTGAGTAACTTAGTATCCATTAGTGTGTATTCTCAGCACAGACTGTATGTCTACTAGTGGCTTCAGTTCCAAAGATACAGTGACACGGCAAACAACGCTCACCAGTTCATGCAACTGACCTATGTCTATAACTTGTCTGGCATTCGAGAATACCAGAGTTCGTCTTAGCTGCTGTTTTAGCAGTGATTGTTGTACCGTTCTGAGTACTAACCACTTAACAACGTATACGACTGTTAAAGAGAGCTGAGGATCAAACATCTCGTAAAATTTATCGTTAAGAACTATCGTACCATACCAGATGACTTATTTTACCGAAGTATGCTCGTCACTCAGATGATTCAAGGTTGTTCGTGTTTAGACAAATAGATTCGAGTGGTGTGTTAATTTTGAAATGCTAATGGTTCTATGGATCTTTTCAGGAAATTTCTATTTTCATGACTTCCGTAAATGAAAAGGAACCGTCTTCTAGAATATTGTGAATGAAACCCTAGTAAGGGATAGCTCGCATTAAGTCTGTTCCATCGTCAGCTAAATGAAACCATACAAGCGTGTTTGGTATTATATAAGAAAAATGTTAAAATACAGAAATCAACTCACTTTGCCGCAAGCGGAGCCTGTATCAATGGCTTCAAGCTGCAATCACACTTCCACTTATTCTGTCCCAGTTGGATGGCAGTGAAATCCTGATGGGGCAAACGTTTGGCAATCAAATTCCATGGTAAGCGAGTCAGTTGATTTCCCGTCAGGTCCAGAAGTTTTAGGTGATCCATTAGAGGGCCAATATTATCGGGAAAGCGAGACAGTCCAGTTCGGATTAGAACCAATTCAGTTAAACCGTGCAGCTGAGCTACATAGCTCACATCTTCCAAACGATGGTCCATGATACGTAACTTTTTTAACGAGTTCTCCAAGCCACCAAAGGTCTCTGCATCCACTTTGGTTGAACCATTAACATCTTTCATGACTAATTCGGATAGTACACCGCCGGTAAATCGAGAATAGAAACGAGGCTGTGTATGACTAATCGAAGACTTTTGAATCTGTACGCTGGCGACTTTGTGGTCCACTGAGCCCTCGGGTTCTGCAGTATATAATCCGCCATTGTAGTACCGTATATTCACGTGAAAATATGTATCTTCCGATTTTAGTTCGTCCATGTTTGGAATGCTATAAAGGCAACTGACGGTATTGCCTATTTTCTGACAAATGGCATCAGTATAACAGGGGACAGTTAGCAACACGAGGCTTAGTAAAGTTAGTCGACTGCACATGTCACGAGAGACTTTGCGTAATCTCTGAGGCATTGCATAAATCGTCCAAACCGTCACAGAGCTGAAACTTATACAACCGACACTGTAAGGAGGTAGCTGAAACTGAATGCCGTCCTAGCGTAGCTTTACTATAATATCGCCAAACACGGGATTTCACAGTCGGCCTGCTCAGACGCTGGGAATCGGATAAAATATCACAGCGGCTACACCCATTTGTTTGACATATTAAGTACGCACCGTGGAGTTACGAGAGGACGCACACTCAAAAATATACACACCGATGTGCGCACACCGTGCATCGTGGCTAAGGCACTGGCTAAAAGCATGCATGCAGTGTGTCACGCAGGTGCAAACCAATCAGCATTGAGGGTGATCGGTTTGAACGAACCACTGCACGCCCACTCGTCTCGCGGTGTGCACACGAATGCATACACATGCACACACACACACACACTCAGTATGCACAAGCACACGGAATCGGAATTGGCATTCACATTGGGGGCCGGTATTCGAGACGGAACAGGAAACTATGGACGGGACGGCATGCCGTACTTTCCGCTCGTCTGCTGGTATCATCTCGGGAATGTCTTGATGGCGCAGGCTGTAAAGTTCGGCATCGCGTTTCACCTCATGGTTTAGTCGGCAAGACTCATAACGCGCCACATACTGTGATAAGAATATGAAGCACCAAATGAGGGCATTGCAAGCGTATACGGTTGAGTTGTTTTTATATTCAAAGTACTGAGCATATCTGTTGGAGCGTACTTCCCTATCGTTGACAAGGATGTACCAGGGCTATTGACCATTCTGTCTCTTCACACACGCTTATGTTAATGCATTTTGAGAACCACCGCTTCTGAGTATCGAAGTGGGTTCAGACTGGTAATTTTCTAGATAGACACGAAAACGGAGCGATTTGACAAATGAAGACACTCGTTACTGTAACTCGATAACTCAGGCAAGTGGGCTGCAGACACCGTTGTGATTGAAACAGAGTTGTAGGCCAAGAACGAGCGTAGAGTAAGGACTGTTTACTCAGGACATCGACAGATGGGGGCATATGTTTCAACGTCACCTCGAACATAAAACACCTGACTAACAATAATTCCGAGACTTTACAGCGACCAGTGCCAAGTTCACTTACGTGAAACACCACTTCTTGCCAGGGAGCACTCCAAAGTTGTTTCTTGTATATTCCGGGCTATTTCAGTATTTACACAAGTGCCCCTGCCTGATTATTAACAGGTAGAATAAAGTGACCGTTCTTATTTAACACGCTGCTCTCCAGCTACAGCAGAACCGTTCAAACTCCCTTCGTTCTCTGAATGATTTGCGTGTCAACGCTGGTGATACCGACGCACTTGCCGAACAATCTTTTCTGATCGGAGTGTCATAGCATTTATAGCCATGACTCTCACTTGCTTCAAGTACACGCATTACGTTCTGCTTTTGAAGTAAACATCCAACTGATTAAAGGAATTTGAGAACCTTTCGAAACTGATCGGAGATTCCTGAACCCCATGAGCATTCCAGCCGGGCTATTTCAACAAAGAAAGCGATAACTGAGTCTCGTTGTTTTCAGAAAGCTGCACTGGAGTGTATCCCCTCCACGACTAGGATTTGTAAATCGATCACATTTTCATGAGGCAGTCATGCTGACTATCACACCAATGACCTGATATTAAGCATGACTGAATTATTATACGCATAAGCACAGCCACATTGGCCTGTTGGGAATGTCCAGATAATCACATTTGAAACAAAGCAACTGTCTTGTTAGGTCAACTCAACGTCCCTATTACTAGGACTTCTTATTACGCTGAAGGCACACAAATCTTCAAGCTCGTTGGGCAACAGTTTCATCACTGCTAGACAGCGGGAGATGTTGGTTAACACGTATTCAATATCACTCAGAACTGACAACAACACTCGTACGCTCGTAAACTTTCCAGCCAGCCACTTTCGAGAACAAACTCCTTTGAAAGACCTCGTCAAATATAGTAGGGACAGTGCGCGAGATTTCATCACTCGTCGATCTTGCACACCGACGAACATACTGAGTCGGGTCATGAATGATCGGGTCGGTAGTAATCGGAACACGTATAAATCTGTCGGAAACAGTGTGCCAATGTAGCACAATGCAACAGTCGTATGTGAACACCCATCAATGAAGTAAACTGGTCATTGATATTGATAATTCGTCTTTTTGGCCAGATTAGTTCAACTGGCCACGAATTTACACGCCACTAACAGATGAATGTATTTTCGAATATTGTGTAACAGGTGACCTGTTGTTTTACAGCACAGGGTCGAATGAGTGTTTGAAGTAAAAGTTGACATAAAACAGAAATGAAAGAGAGTAATCATTTTTAATTTTGTCCAATTGTTCATGGTTAGTATGTATTAGCCTGATCGCTTGTGCAACAGCCAAACCGAATTTTGTTACGCAAAACCAAATGTCCCTTTCTCAGTTTCCTAAAAATGCGCACGAAAAGAGAAGAATTTTTATCAGAATTGTTGTGAAAACATGGTTTCACTTTTTCCCTTGAAGACTATTCAAAGATTTTAGTCATCCTTTCGGAATAGCTTGTGCACATTGCCATAAGTGATCTGACGCTGTAAACCGTGCGACGAACCACTTGGGAAGAAGCGAAAATCAGGAATTTCCGAAATCCATTGTTTTAGTCGGTGTAGTGTATAGAATAAGTAGTTCGGTAGATTTGTCAATTATGAAAAGACTCGTACACAAAAAATATAGACATTGACTGAACATAAACCACCAACAAGAAATCCGCGCCAATGTGTGGTAAGTACTCTATCAACTTAGTTGAAAATCCATTTCATCAGGCTGAAAATGTCCTAGTGAGACAGTATTTACCTAATCACTTCCCTGGTTTTCCTCGTATGATCTAGGTGATGGTCTGCCAAGAGAGGAGTCAATCGAACATCCAACCCTGATAGCCCCAGCAGCATCTATAGTTTATGACAAAAATATAACACCCTAGGTTTATTCATACCACAAAAGCTGACTGAATAATTGTGCCTTATTGCTCGCGTATAAAGAAAATCCATCAAGCGAATCTGTTAAACTGTCATACGAAACCTAGTCGGCTTTCAATTTACCATCTGATATTTGAACAATGGTAGCACGAAACCGCATTGTTGATCGCATGAATTACATGTTTGACAGCTGCGGATTCTTAATCTAATGAGTGCAGTCTTCCTGCGTTTTTAAGTTCCTTAATTGTGACGCAAAGTTGTGATTTGGTGCTGCTACAAATATCGTACCGATAGCATTAGTATATGAAATTCCACTCCCTATCAGTGCACAAATGTGACCTGAGTTGTGTTTTTCAGTTGATTGCCAGGAGTCCTCAAAGTTGATGGTCAAATCTGATAAGCAGTTGGCTTTTCTGTTGAGCGTCTTTGTACAGCTTCTATTGTGATACCCTATGTGACTGAACAAAGTTCATTTGGTCATATTCTTAGATTGTTAGTCGACCAGTCGATCGATATTATCCAAGGGTGATTGTATGCTGGTCAAGTTGTCATGATGTGCACCGCATACCTCGTATTTGTGCCTGTTGATTGCTTCCTGACACACTTGCTTGCTAACTGCACGGTTATGAGGGTTGTTGGTTGACTTGAAGTCAACACTGTATGCATACATACACATTCCGGACAGGAAGCAGACTGAATGAGCAGGTCTCAAATGCTGTAGACAGAAACTTTCTTAGATGATTAGTGGCAAAGTTTGAGAACTGATTGACTTCTGTAAATTCAGTGCCAGTCGTAGTTGATGTTATGTCATTAGTGATCTGTGCTAGCGTTCAAACCCCGGTGCATTTGACGTGTAACGACCGATTAAAATCTGTTTGAAACTCAGAAATGAACAACATCCTGAAATAGAAATTGCCAGATGTAAGTCGGAATTGGTACAAGTAGTCCTTTATTTTAAACATACACGAATAGACAAAAGGTTGGTTATAAGGAGTATCGAATATCATACAAATTTATTCTCAAGTAAAATCCGGTGGACAATTTGACCGCACAACAAAAAACTGCTAACTTGCATTCCTGCACGATCATTTTTCCTCTTGTCCCGATGTGTCTTGACCAGTAAAAAGACTGCTGCTTTCATTCAGCTGGTTAAGTAACATTGTAATTATGGAAACTAATTAGACCTTTGAAATATATGTTGATACACTACTTATTGTCAAGTAACCGTGGTGATTTTTCAGATACGTCTGACCAATAAAAACGAGTTGGGCACAACCTAACTGATCTATTCTATTCAGTCTATCCGACGCTAACTGCAACCATGTGAGAAGGTTAATCAATGGGGTAAGAGACAAGCTACAAAGAGAGTGAGTTACAAAATGGAGAAAACACGACATTGTTTGGTAAGCCGTGTAGCCACCTTTGGTCCAGACATTTATAGACGAACTCATGTCGTCCGTCCAGTTACGATTTTAACAGTACATAAAATCGCTGTGACCAACAAATACAATTCGAACATTAGAACCCACAATGATCTGTCTTGTCACGAGACAGATTAAGAATAAGCAATGGTGACTACGCAAAAGGAAGCCAGCTTTATCAACTTTAACAAAAAATGAGACTTCGACATTAGGGATGCTGAAATAAAGCCATTTAAAACAGATAATCAAGATGGATGAATGAAGTGTCACGATTGTTGTGAACTGCAGGGCCCACCTCTCGACTATATGAAGTCTGATTCTTATGAGTGGATTTCAAAGACGAAACCGAATACTGTTGTACTTAAATTCAAAGTATGAGTGGGCAGGTAATTTCAGAACATGAAAACAAACTGTCACTATTTTCATATTCCAAAAGAAAACGGATGAGAACGAAAATAACCAAACTGTTGTGCTCTACAGATCCACCGAGGATTAGACCAGTTAAACAGCTTACAGACGTCTTAGGATTGAAAAGTTGCGTTACTGATGCTTGCCCGTAAAAATTGATATGTTTTAGGTCAAACGAATCATCGTTTTAACAACATTACGGCTGAACTTATGGACAATCTGTTCGTTCATATTCTCCACGGCCAAGTGAGTTCCGGAAAGGAACAATGCAACACCTTATGATGGTCATTTTTAGATCACAATTTTCCGATCTACAATATCATATTTCTATTTACATGAGGAATAAATTCGGAGCTGAAGTGCAATCGAAGATTTTTATGTTACATGCCAAGTTGTCATCGTCTTGATAACTGCTTCTAATTCTGTATTGTTTGTGAACCTGTAAGCTTTCTAAACGCAAAATCATGGCTCAGTCAACGAATATTTTGCAAAAGTCCCACAAAAACCAGGTGAGTCACAAGTAAACACGTTTAATTTAAAAAAATGCATGCAATAAAAGCACATACTGCCAAAGAGCTGAGGAGTTAAAATCCACACATGGGACATGGTGCAAAATCTGCTGTTAGCTAGCCGTTGCAGAGCAGAGCAAAACAATATTTACTTTCGTGGTTCTGTAATTTTACATTTGGTGTAATAGATGTCTTGCCATAAACACTTTCTCAGGTAAAATGTCCTTTTCGATCACAGTGTGCTACCCTGTAGCCGCTGTGTCCACACAGAACTCCTACCAATTCTACGGAAATCACGCGATAACGAAAATTTACTACGTTGATCTTTACGCGGTCATAAAATCTCTCCTCCGGTTTACTACTCTCCTTGAAGTTCGCTCACTGAACAAGGGCCTCTGTGAGACATGAATGCTGCAATCCCAGTTAGGTTCGCTTAGAACAGCTTGTTAACAAAAGGTGGTAAATGTTCAAAAGATAGGCGTTTATCGATATCTTCAGGCAGCGAACACGTCAGAAAAGAGCTAGGATCAATTCGTGTCTAGTTTTCCCTGAATATTCGGGTCTCATTTTGCACGCGTGGTAGGTTTAGGCGAAAGTCAATTAGTTGCGGTCTATCGCGAAAGAACTACTTCCCGTAGTCTACCTCAGTTAATCCAGATGGAGAGTGCAGTGAGCAGAGCTACCGTTCTGTCACCAGCCCGATGTGGTTCCGTCATTGTCGGTTGCAAATGAACCGAACCACTTCAGTGTCTACCGTAATTGAGGATTGTCAATGAGAAGATGGACAGAATGATGAAGGATCTCAGTTGGCTACCGCGAGTCCAGTTAAACACAAGTACCAAAAGTACTGTTCAAGGACGATGAAGTAGGACTGTACCTGAACAAAACGCCCCATACTAGCGGAAAAGTGGATATCTTTCCACAGGATTGGTAGAAAAAGTCTAGAGACAGCGGCATCTTAATGAAAAGCCGTACCTGCAAACCCATGGTTCACTCCTGTGCTAATCAACCAGGATAGATTTTTGTTAGATCGAGGTGGATTACGGATGTACTAATAGCCGGAACTATTGTAAGTCACGGCCCCATAAATATAAACCATGAAGCCCGCATACCCCAGTATTAGCTTATCAAGGGATATGAATGTCAACAGATAAGTGTATTCAGTCTACTCTACTCTGTCGCAGTATCTTATCCCTACAAATGCTGTTCTTGTTTTCCGCAAAGATATCTTACATAGTGCCACCTATCCGGTGTCTTATTTGGTTCCTGTAAAACACAGCTGAAAAATGTGTAAAAATAAATTTTGCCCTTAGCAACTCGTTATTTATAAGTTTTGGAATATCACAAAAAGCTTAGTTCAAAAACACCGTCAACAAATCTACTAAATGACAACACTGAAGTAGCATTCGAATGCATTAAGTGACAGCTCCACATACAGCGGATCCATAGAAAGGTGAACTAAAGCCAAATGGGTGCATCGGCACTGGGGGTCTAGTCAAATATATGTGAAGATCATTGAATACCCGGAAAAATGCACTATATCCCTTCTCGACTGAATAACGGCCATAACTGGCGAACACAGCTAACTCAGTTTTCGCAGTTTTTGCTCCAACAACGATAAACGGATAACGTGTTACCTATTCTATAATCTGATCGGTACATTCCAGAATCATTTACATAATTACATCAATGCTAATCACAAGATGATCACATTTTTTGTCATAGAACTGGGAAGGATGCGCTTCCTAACTTAGTTTTGTCAACTGGCAAAAAATCACCTTTCGACAAGTGTGCGGAGATCACCGTGCACATGAAGATGAAACGTGAATGCAACGATGGACTGTAGAAACAAACATCTTTGTGAATTACCACATATGTACAACACTGTTGTCTCAACTTCATTCAGTACGAAACATGAAAAGATCATTAAGAGGCGATGAAGGTCAATCAATAGTGTGCACAAACTCTTCTCTGTGTGATTATCGAGTTAGATTTGTAGAGGCTATTTCACACACTCTGAGTATGAACTCAACTTGGTACACGGAAATGTTAAACTCGCATTCTGTGATATTTAGTAATCGGTTGAGCTACAGAGTGTATCTGATACAATGTCTTTTTAAGGAACAGAATAGCGGTGCTCTATACGGTAGCGATAAGTACGAAGTGAACAAAAGTTCGTGGAAAACTGTAAGCAAGAAAAGAGCGTACATAATTCTTCTTCGTTTACAACTGTGGAAGTGGGTTGTACTTTGACCATGGATAAAACGACCAACTTGTCATGGTCAATTTTCTTCCGCCGAAAATCACTACGGTTTCTTTTGCAGTCATACAACTGCATTGATGAGACTAATCAACAGGGAATTGACGGTATAGAACTGGCAGTTGACACAATCTAAACAGCCATTCTACTTAGGTTGTAAAATCCAGGAATCACCAACTTTCCTGTAGTAACTTAATGTTTATTGACCTTCTCTTAGTCTGTAGCATTCGTTTTATTGGCCATAATGTGTAGCCGTTCCATTTCATATTTAGGCCGTACAAGCTACTGAGTCTGATGAATACATTCCGTTTTGTCTGTGTTGTGAGCAAACTAGCTGAAAAGAGAGTGGTTGCGAACGAAGCTTTACAGTTTCTGTGTGGAATGCAGATACAAACTTCACAGTCAAGCTAGTCAGGCTGCATACTTCAGGGTAGGTGCGAAACTGAAAATTTGCGGTGCAATCCCCGCCTGTGATTTATGAGGAATAAGCGCCCAAACGAGCAATGAGAGATTACAAATCAGAACACTGCATTACGGATTATCTGGGTTGTCTGAAACATTACTGTGTTTGGCCAGTCGCTTCTGACTTCTTTATATGAGTTGAAATTACTTTGAAACGATCTTGAGGGAACTTCAAATGGACAATACAAGTCACGTTAGTGAACTTTGAAACCAGTCCAGAAGAGGGCTTTGCGAGAAAATACGTCATCTTACAACAGGCAGCTGTCGAACATTTGAAAACTTGAAACACTGAGCCATCCTCAACAACTTCATCAATGCAGAAGGAAGACATGTTGGGTCATGTTAACATTTCGCTTACTCATACCAGTTGCACACGTGAAACATGCGGATTATGTACGACAGACGATTTGAGGTGAAAAGAGTACGGAAACGCATACATTCACACTAAGTATTATATCAACAACACCATGTCAGCCCGATGGGTTGTTTCAACTACCTTTATGCACATAGCGCCGGTTCTTTGGTGGCTCAAATTAAACGTAACTGGGCGGCCGCGTACGTGTGGGACAGGGCAGACTTCAAGTTGTTGTTGATGTTATTGGTCGAAATATCCTCTTTAAATTACAACAGTAGAAACGCACCCTTCCGTTGGACTGTTTGAATCCTTACAGTGCACTTGTCCGTCTATTTGTATCACTGTGAATTTTTCAGGACATCCGTTTGCCAGTAACGTTTTCGCTAACATATCTTGTTCTGTCTGCAACTTATCAAAGGTGCAAACCCATTTGACCTCACGAAATAGGGTCTTGACTGAACCGCGTTTGTATGTTAATAGTGTAAAGCTGGAGAACTTAACATATTGCCCATCCACTGTTGCTTTCCGATGGATCGATCCCTGTAAAGTCCCACCATCAAGCCGGATGATGAGTTCACCTAGTAAGGCTAAGCTGCCGTTCGATTCATTTTCATAAGGCAAGATTAGATTCCAGTGGATGACGTGAAAAACGATCGAAATCAAGTCAAAATTATTAATATCCATAAAAATCAATATGTCATCAACATACCGTTTGTACAGTAAGGCTTTGGCAACATCATCTGGGACTTGCCGTTCCATCATTTCCAAGAATACGTCGGCTAACGGAATGCCCAAGTTTCTTCATCTTATGTCATGGTCTTGCGCCACGATCATCAATAACACTCTGAAATGCCTTGTAGGACGGAAGCACTAGTAACTTCAATCACATTAACCTCAGATTGTTGGACGTCGGCCTCGAGTGAATTGCAGGAGAGACAGAGAGAAATAACACAACTTCTACCCTTGCTTGAGGTTGCTTGTCACTGACGTATAATTCAAGGATACAAAACGTCAGGGTAACACATTATTGTACGAGTTTACATACGTATTTTAGCTCGCAAAGATTAGTACTACAGAATTACGCAATCACCAGAAATTTTCTCATTGTGGCTCCCGTAGAACTGAGCAGTTAAGTTGTCTGGTCCACTCGACGATAACAGATAACTCTTGTGTTCCAAGTTCATCTGACTCCCGGATAAACCGGCTTCGATTATTAAATTTACAGGTGTGTATTTACATGCAGATAATTACCGTGGCAATCAATCGAGTCAGTGTTCACCAAATCACAGTGCATGACCGTAAGAAACACAATTGAATATTGACTAACTGACCTTAGGTTTACCCAAATGAGCGATCGATAACTAAACATTACATGCGTCGAAGATATTTAGTCCACTTGTATGAGCTACTTTGTAGTATACGCAGAAGGTTAGGAGCAATCGATCGATTTTTGTTGATTACACTAGCACGGAATTCGTCGATTATGTGACCAACGATTTAGATGTGTTTACTCTCGTGTTTATGTCAAAGAATCGTCTAGAATTTCTTTCTGCAAACTTCCCGGATGCAGCTATTCGTATACTTTTGTCTTGGAATAAGTGAATAGCACTATCAGATTTTAGAAAATTGAACGGCTGCCATCATTTCAGAGTTTCCCAACCGTCAAAATACTTAGAATTTTCTGAAAACTGAAATTTCATGTGATGGCCGATTCGCGCTGATCCACGTGTATCATGGTGTCCGCATTTTCACGCCAACATGTCATTGTGAAAACTTTCGACTTTCTTCAGACTAGCCAAAAAGATATCTCTGCGGAGGTCCAGTAAAACTGCTCATTATATTTCCAACGATTATCAACGACCTGGTTGTCGCAGAGACGTGATGGTATAATGTTAGGGCTGACTGTTCGAATTCACCTCGTGTTTAATGGGTTCATTCGGAAACGAAACCAACCGGAATGGAAGTCGAATTCGAATTTTGCAGAGTGCAGAGCACATCATCACCACTTTAAGTTTTCATGAATAAATTATGAAGAACTGTGTTCAGAGCCATCGGATGGATATTTGATATTTAAACTAATCATGTTTTCTTTGTTTTATGCTAAGGTCTTGTGCTTTGATTAATGTGATAATCGTGCGTTCTATTTGACTCACTCGCTTTTGGTGGAGTTATCGGACATCGTGAGCATAGAGTTTCGCCTCATTCTACATACATCGAACGGAAACCTTGTGAACCGGCTGGCATGCCAGCTTGTACCAATAATACCGTGAACTTCAGGGCCAGGAACCATGTATTTCAACCAGATTAATTTAGAATATGGAGGCTCATGTGCTTAATAACCTCAACCTGACAGCTGTTGCAATTGAAATCTGACACTGACGTGAGAAGATTGCACCATTCCATCTTTCTTATAAGCTCACAACCCAGATAACCCGGCAAGAGAATTACAGGGTAAGTATCCACCATACCAAATGAGGTTTACTGGCCCATATTCGTAAACAGTGAGAAAGCGCAAGACAATCAGGTAACAAGAACAGAGTAAGCTAATCAAATTACAACAGTCGTACGGTTAAACAATTTTTGAAGATATGCTTGGTCTACTTCGACAGGCCCATGAGATGTGTCGCTGAATGGTTTGCACGTTGAACCAAATAGGGGATGCTTCGTGGCATGTTTTTTCTTGTGTGGCTGCTTTGGGTGTACGAACAGACTGCGGTTCGTGAAGTTGATGGTTCATTTCAAAAACATTCAGATCTTCCGGGCTGTCAGTTATTTCATGTTACTGCGAAACACGTGACGACGTGCCTTGGTCCCACATTTAGTACTCACTTCAAATGTTGCCGCTTATGAAGCATACCCAAAGCTTTGTTGTTCTAAACCAATTACATTGTTTGTCAGTGCAAATGTGACGACCTTGAAACTTAAGAGATCTCCAAATGTTTCACAAACTTTCATAGCATGCCTATGCATCACTTGCGCGTTTAACTATTTCACATATATGACTTTCTGCCAGGAGAAGTCGTGCGTGTGGCTGGGTTAGTCAGGCTGACAACAACGAAGTGGGCGTTCACATCAACAGTCAAAAGTATATGGGGTGTGCTCACAGAACCTGTGATGAAAGCAGCTGATGGTTGTGCATCCAGTCCTTAATAAAATGTTTTCCAGGGTAAAAGCTACTTCAGCAGAAACGAAACCTCAGCCGAACAAGTGTGAACGAGTGATACCAGTAAGTAAGACAATGTTATTCATTTGTAAGAGTTGCCGAACTCGGTCGAAAGTTCAGATTATCGTAAAGGAGCATAGAGCGTCTTGGCTAACTTAGCAAAAATTACTGACAAAGTTAGACTTAACTGTTTGTACTGATTCATCTGGAGGAAGGAGTGAATTTATATGATGATCATGACGAGGATGTTGGTGATGTGGGAGAATAAGAAATAAGGGTGAAAAAAACGATCAAATCGTGTACGGGGAAAAACGGTATTGCAGAGCATTACTTCAGAGCATTTACAAAACTAGTTTCGATGTACGCGGGAACATTTCTCAGATGCACTAATAACTGTAACAATTACTTGTAATGATTACTGTAGGTGTCTTTTGATTCGGAGAGCTATGACTGAGGTACTCATCGTTATTCTCGTTGTGATGGTGACATCGAAATGACCACAACATTTGGCTCTGGTATATCGAAAAGGCCTTCCGAAATCTCTTGGTATGCCGACTAAGCAACCACTTGTTGGCGATCTTCTACGAGCACACCTCATCGTTTTGATGAACGTTTCAAAGCTGTCCATTTTTGTTGGCTATCATGCGACGTCAATGAAGGTGTTATGTGAGTAACAAATTTTGGGCTTCCGACCAACATGTTAATTCAACAACATTGCTCACTATCTGAAAAGATGTACTTATCTCTAAGCAAATCTGTACTAAGAGCATTTTCTCAAATGTTATTCAAACGGTGCGTTCCGTTCCGGGTCGACTGTAAACGAATTAGGTACTTTTCGTCCGACACAGCTAGAGTGCACATGAAATGAAAATCGGCTCTCGATTAAATCACAAACTTCCTCACACACATCTACATAAATCCACATGGATAGACAGAATACATAAGAGTGCAAAATGTATGATGTCACGCGGAAACATTCATTCAGCCAAACAGGCAATGCGAGAGCATAGAACACTGTGTGAGACATGCGAAAACCTTAACCCCATTCCTTTGTTTACTTAAAAAATGCAGAATATCACGTTTCTGTAACCAATTGCACACATCGGAAGAATGAATCTAGTTTTGTTTTCATTTTGGAACGGACACCAAACTGTCACAATTTGGTATACAAGAATCGAAGTGTTGTGTACGGTGAACGAGAATGGCATAGTAATCAACAGCCTGGTCTAGACTTTGCACTAATCAAATTTCAACTTAACCCCCACAAGCATGGTGAGACTGTTCTCTAAACCACTCTCATAACGGTCACTACACTTTGTATGTAGATCTTTAGCATACATGTGGTATATTTCTTCTAAGTTAGTTTAGGTCAAATGAGACGCCTCGTTCACAAAAAGACAGGAAATGGGTAAAACAACCCAAATCATTTCATTATGTTTGAAGTTATGCTTGAAAATATAGGTTTACAGCCTCTAATCTGGAACAGCTATGCCTCTTATTAGTAAAGTTCTAAGGGAGACTTCCAGATCACTGACGAACTTATGAGTGAAATTTTATCCAGAACGTTGGCAGATTTGTAACACATATTGGACACCTATAAGCCATTATGCTAAAATTCACCCATACTTCACGAAAGTCTCCATATATCCTTTCAGTCAATAAGCCATCCTCCAGAGTAGACAAATAGGAACATTAATGGGTCATTCTTACTAAATCAATTCTTTCCTACAAATTAAATGGGCACGTACGATCTTTCCGCATTTAAAATTTGCCGATTCTGAAATACACTGCATAACTACCTGATCGATGATGATTCAGTTATGGTGTTCAAAACTTTACTGGGCCACCATAAAAGTAAGGGTCAACCAGGGCTACTGTTCGTTTGATACCCTACCAAGCGCACCTTCCTAGTCATTCGATATCTATGTCTTTCTGTGTACCTTCTAAATTTCACGTTCGTTTTATATCAATAGTAGTTGCATGTTATATATACCGGTATGCTGCTGCACCTTGCGCCTAAAAAAGTTTACTCAACACTTTCGCGTTTCCCACCACTTGATTACCCTCAGAGACATTTAATCGTATATTTCTTGGCTTTTGCGTCTCCTTTTCATGAATGAAGTTTATCAACCGTTTTGCTTTTGGTCAGCAAAGGAACACGCATCCACTGAGGAACAAGAAGAGTCTGGAAGAAGCGTCAGAAAGCCGTTAGCTTCAATGTCTATGAGCGGTACGGTGGACAACCTCCATGCTTTTATTGGGTCTCAACAAAGCCACGCATCCCGGGGAATCAAACCTACAACTTCTGAGTATGCGTCATATTATAGTCAATAGGACTTGGGAATGGAGGTCGTGGAGTAATTGTTTCTGAACTTTGTGAAATTTTCTGTTGTCAGGTGAAATAAAGTCACTGGTTTCATTGCAGTCGGCAGTAGGTTACCATCTATAGTATCACTGAGCATAACCATGTGGACTTTATCTGTTTAACAGGTTACATGACCTAGTTGGTACTGATGGTCCATCATAAGCCACCTGCCAGGATGGCCTGTATTTTACTGGTGTATGTTGATTTATCCAGTCGGTGGCCTCTGTGATGATACACCCACCTCCCATTAATATGGTCCTTAGTGAGATACTTCTGTTGAGGGGTTTGGGACGAAACTATGTGGACATGGACTTCACGCCTCTGCAACACTCCCGCGTTCCCTGGCGTCTTCAAATCGCATGCCATCTGGGAAGTTGTGCCAAGACGAACTTTTGAAATCACGACACAAAATGTTAATGCACACTGAACACTTCGGTCTATCCAGTACCCGACCATATTTGTGGCGAATAAGATAGCAAATGAAGACGATTCGCGCTATGGTCAGATTAGAACTTCTAGAGAATTTCAGTTGACTGTTACTATATACAGTAAGCAAACTATGTGCAACGTGTCCGATCACTTAAAGTACCGAAACAGTGGGTAAACAAGTTGTTGTTCGCTTGTCCTACGGGCAGTTAAGTAGATAACAGAATAACGGTCGGTGAGACCACGTATAACGGTAACGAACAACGGACTACGGAATATGCACGACTAGTTCGAGACTTCCCGGCCAAACCCAACCACTCAAGGCTAACGCCTGAACACAGAGAGAAGACTGACCACCGGACAGAGTCCCTTTATGTCACTCAATCCGAAGACAATACGGTCACAAACCAAACCATAGTTAAAGGGTTTGTGACCAATAGGAAGACCAAATTAAAGGCGGACCAAATGATGAGCCGAACAGTACGGTGATGCGCGTAGGCAGGATGTAAGCATGTGAGCGTGAAGGCGCGTAGGTGGGATGCCAGAGATTTGTCACAAGGGCTAAAGGACGAAGTGGCTCGTGACAGTGCCAACTATGAAGGTCACTCGCCAGTGTGCTTTGTTAGCTTTTGTTGCACAATATTTTCGGGGAACTGGTGACTTCCCCGACAAAAGTATAATTGCTGTTTCTCTTTTTGATGACTATAATTATGGTGGTGGTCATGGTGATCAAACTCACTTCCCGCGCCATTCACTTCTACTTTTTCCTACGAATTCATTCAGGAAAACAATATCACCTTCGTAGTCGGACACTATTTTTTAGTTAAGATGATGAGCATGCGAGGGTGTACGTTGGCTCTTAGTTCCCTACCACCCCGTAGATCTCCCAGTAGTGAATATGGTGAATTTTATCTAAGTTAAGATTGGTATTGGAGAAGGTCGGACACTAAACACGTCACCTTCTTTTCTGGAGATAATGACTATGGTTTTAATCATAGCTTCACTTTACTGGCGGGTTATTTGGATTAAAAAGTCAGAGTATAAAAGCTCCTATGTTCAAAAGTGATGCCATGAACTCTTGGTGAGACTTCTGCGCCTCTGTTGCCCAAACGATCACTGAAGTAATCACCCATGGCTTTCTTATATGGTAGTTCATCCCTCGAGATGTCATTTTCAAGACAGATCCGAAGAAGGGTTGTCTGTGTGCTCGGATGTCCCGGAGGAGATAACTGAGCAAACACACATACACACATACTAAAAGGAAACACATTTTATTACTGTAAAGTATCAATACGTTGCTAGCTTGTATCCACTTTACCTTCTTTGAATATCATGCAGCTGGTAACGTGTTGTATGCACCGATTCCAGAAGGTTCATCCCGTTACTGAGAACAAATAAACTCATTCTCACTTTTTAATTCATCATCAGTGTGCATCCTGACTGATAATTTGGTCCTCGCTCAAATCAAAGGGATTCAGGCATCAGCAAACTACTAGCAGGGATTTACGGACAGCATTGATGAGAGAACGTCACATAAACGCATACTGTACTCATTGCCAGCAAGCAAGTCAGTAGACCGGAGGTCAAGCTAAGGTCTCACTCTGATGCTGCCCCGCGCGTTCGCTTGCAACAGGGGACAAAGGTGTCGTGCGTTGTTGTGAATTCGACGACTGACAGACAGAAACGCCATGAGATGACTGCTGAACATTCAAACTGTTACACTCGAGGCAGGGACTCTAAATAAGTTTCAATCAAAACTTTGATCCAAAGCCGGATCTACGAGTAGGTCATTCTGGGACCCCAAATTTCTCATAGAATCTCTGTGCGACCGGATGACTGTCTTCTTTCTGGATGAGCAATCAGTCTTGGAGAATAACTTCTACAATGGTGCCCACTGTACAAGGCTTCCCGTGTGTGGTCTTTCGGGAAATGTTCACTTTCATGGTGAGAGCACTAACTTATAGGTGACCTAACCCTGCAATTCACACTGAAATTTCGCACCGTAGCGATTGTTTAAAGTCATATATTCACTGTAGATGGCCAAGGTAATCAACTGGAATCCGCCATTGATTTAAAGTAAAACGGGTTTCATGCCGAAAAGTGCCCGACTGGAGTTGAAGGGTCTCTATGTGCATTTGGTTTTGCAACCACTTTTATGCAACCACTGTTCAGTCTCCAACTGAAATCCAAGCAGCTGTCGATGTAACGGTCGCTGTAGTTATGATTACTTACGTTCATATATATTGCCAACATCCATTACAAGTCGGTTGTTTCAAAACAGATAGGCAACTTTTACAGTCTGACAGTGTGCCGGACGCATTGACCAAAATGCTTTTCTGAGTACTTCATGAAAATCGTAGTTTAAATACACCGCAATCTGAAACCTCAGAAGTAGGGGTAAAAGTGTTGTTTCTACTTAAAACAAATATTTGAAAAATATATCTCACATTTTAGTTCCATCATCCTCGATGCCTTTGGGCACTCTTTGAACACAGCAAAGTGTCTCATAGCTTTGGGAAGAAGTTAGAATATCCAGTAACGTTAAATTCGATCGTTCAAAAATGTGACGAAAATATAGTTCAATCGTGAATCAATATTCAATGGAATTATGACAAGCAGCCATGGGGGCAAAACTTTTGCGAAGCATTTTGTAGCGTAGCATTCTGAAGGGTAATACTATCAGTTTTGTGTGAGTCCTTCTTTGAAGTTATTTGTTATTTTCCGAATCATCCTGTTAGCAGTCAAGGTGTCTTGGATCATGAATCACACTGATTATTGTTACAAATGGATTGTGGACTAGTGTGGTTGATGACTGTTATCGAACTACTGACTCACGTGTCACGTTGAAAACGATGACACACAAACATCCGCTTCATTAGTGGTGATTACCAGAGGTGACCCTAGAAAAGTGGACTTATGTTCAAAATGAGTCGACTGTCACAAAACTGAAGCCGATGTTTCTTCGTTCGTCAGGAATTTTACAGTTCTGACGATCGTTGTTTTACATTCAACAATATTTGCATTTATCCGTAGCATCCTTATTCTAAACTGGCCTACAGAAACATTGAATGTATTATCCGTTTATGCGCATATGAGCATTTGATTACAGTTCATTCTCCTAAAGGGACGTCTATCACAAACACGTTGTATCAAAACACTACTCGGTCTGAGTATGTGATATTGACACGAAACAGTTTGTTAATTTATACCCTCATATTGATGTTACCGTGCAAACTATCACTTTAAGCCAAGTTGAAAAGTTTGTTCCTCTGTTTCTCCTTACATTAGACTTCTCGTTTCCACGGCGATTTCACTAATAATGTTGCGCGACAACCGATGACTGTGGTTAGTTCCCTCAAGGTCAGTCGAAAAGATGCAAGTTAGTGATTTACAGTCCGTTTGCAAGAGTTATTTATCCACTTCATTAAAAATAGATAATCACATTGTACGTTTTTGTGTATTCATAACGTAATTACTGTTTACTTGATTGTTGTGTATTTTGACGCAGATGTAAATAGAATGTATGACTACATGTAGCCAAATGTCTGTCAGCTTTTCGTTGGGAAAAGTGTACACTAGCCAACACTAAGATTCGAATTTCCACAAGTATTCGGTCAGTCTGAGTAGGGCTGCTTAAGAAATTGACGAGGATATGAAACTTGCAATTACATGTGAACGTTGTTCGCTTTCTCATCACAAAATGCTATACTACTGAAGGCGTATCATAAGTACTTGAATCCCTGTGTGCGACGTACTGGTACTGTGGTATTTCAGTGAGGCCTTTTCAGACCTCGATGATCGACAAATTTTGCATAAGTTTGGAGGTCGCGTGTACATTTTTCTCGTTCTCGTAGAGTCGAGTGATGATGAAGAGTATTCACATGTTCAATTCCATAATCATCTCCAGAAATTTTACCCCCAACAACGAAATATGCATTATGAGAATACACTTCCGAGGTAGACAGAAAATAGTGAATTAAGCAACATTTTCATTCTGCAAGTTTCGTGATTTCAAGCAAAAAAAAACCGTCAACAAATGTCTGATAACTGGGACCTCATAAAGGTGTGCAACCAAATAAGTGACGACAGACAGACTTTTTCACGTGACCTAGTCGGAACCTTTGTAATTCAGAACCACGTCTAGTGACATTCAAGTTAATTGGTCAGTCAGAGCAAAGAAGTAAACTATCACCTTCTTGTCTCAACTAAAGAACGCACAATGATTATCTTAGTTCGGTACATCACATTGAATTCTGTAGTTGTTTTGCCTCCTCAGCCAGTGAATTGTTAGCACTGTTTCCTTCCATCTATACTGACATGCTTCTTCCAGTGAACAAAGCCAAATTAGCAATATTTTTACGTTACTTACCAGAACGTGATAAGGAGCCTCAGCTGACCTGGCTCAGGTAAGGGTTGCATAAATCGTACATGTCAGCGATAAGCACGCATTTGGTGGGAGTAAACGAGAAAGTCACCTACCCTCTTTAGTTAAGTCCGCTCTACCAAGTTTGTGGTTTCCGTTCAGCTCATGCCGGAAGTGGCGTTCAAACCGTTTCCACGTAGTGTACAAAACAGTAATTCCGTAGTGGGTGAAAGAGTTACAGATAAACCTGAGGAACCAAGATGGAACTTGGTCATCCCACCTCTATGGGTAACATTATCCACACAATGCAGCTCATCTTGCGTAGCGACAGTTGTAGAAATGAAGCAGCTTGACTGCTTCTGCCGCACGGCTGCATGCACAGGGGTGCTGTCCTACAACACTAATTTCGAATCGCCAGTCTGCCTATTATCATCTTGATAAGTGGATTGATAGCCCGGCCACTAGAGCAGTCGACGCGTTTGTGCATGCTGCTCTTGTCTCTGGTTTGAATCCAACTGAAATCCTGAGTTTTACAGTTGGGTCTCATTTAATTATCCTTATTCTGCTAATTAGTTTATCTGCACTGGATTGGGCATATCTTTTATGCACAGTAAACCAATCACAATGGATATATGAGAGGGGAAATATCTACCATAGAACTATACAACACGAACAAATATATTACGTAATTTTCAGTTTAGGTCCTCTTCAGCTTGTTTGAGTTTCTCTGTGCGGACCACCCATTGCTCCAACTGCAGGCTAGGGAAAGGCTTATACAGTAGATCTCACAGTAAATCGTTCTAGCCTTAAATTCCTCTGTTCGCTGCAACTTGTAAGTTATGTTCCCACATCGTGCTGTATCCTTTAAAGTTTCATCGGGCTGACGAGTGCGTTAAAGTATAACTAATGGCGATATGTAAAAGACCTTTCAAGTTGTGCGTTTTGATTTGTACTCCGATATAAAAGACCACTTAGTGCCAATTCAATATGCATGTGTAACAAAAGGTTTCACTTTATTGTTGGTAAACAAACGGAGTTATGAGTCCTGGAATTAGTAACTTAGTTGACTCAAAATAAGTGTACTTATTTCGAGCAAGTGTACTGTTCCTAGTGCGACATTTAAAAATTTGGTATAACGAAGCGCTAGTCACTTAAGAAGTCAATATTCGCCAAATTATTGTTCTTCCTAACTCACTACTACCTACTTTTAAGCCTTCCCATCGATTGGTGCACTCGAATAGGTCCATACTGAACTATGTCCTGAAATAAGCCTCCACCGTACGTTTACCTTGATAAAGTGGCCGTCTTCAGGATACAAAATAACCGGAAGTGGGGTTACAATACAGGACGTGTGGCAAAAACTAATCAACGTTATGCTTACTCCTTAGCTACAACAGTGAATATGCTAATACTGTTTTTTAAAGTACATACTTCTTAAAATTTTTATCTGGTTACAAAATAGATGTTCGCACCGGGTGAACCTCAACGTAGAATTCTACAAAGCTGAGGGTAATTTCATTAGGCCTGGTTGCTGAAACTAAACGTGTTCTCATATAGCTACAGAGCTACCTACTCTTATTACTTGATGGTTATGACACCTTTCGATGAGAGGATTATGTCCGAAAAAATGTGGGTGTGGTTTCGCATTTAATTGTGATAACCAGAGCAGGTTAAAATGGAGTGACTCAGTGTCTTGCGGTTGTATCATGCCAGTGTGGATCGGAGTTCAACTTCCTGTCCGGATATAGAAATATGCACTCGCGTTGGGTTGTAAAGAGTTAGAACCCTGATTCCGTTGGTACTTCGATACAGGGCTCGTTGATTAACCTATCAGGATAAGAAAACTACTTTTGTTTGTTCATAATGTTTAAATTGTGTAAATTAAAACGGGACTGCTCTTGAGCTGGAAAATTTAAAGTCTTCTGATGAGTAAGGGAGAAAGTTTGTAGTTCTCGAAAAGATCAGAATACCATGAATATCCTTACCTTATGTGATCTTGAAATAAATACACTTGTCTTTTGCTGGGTTTTATTTACCCGGTCAGCAAGTTATAGTTATTGTGGGGTCCAAATTGTGGCTATAATGGACGTGACTAACAGCAAATCGACAATCTGTGCTTTTCCTTCAGTGAGAACAAGGTAGTTTGTACACCAGTTCTCACACTGCCTTTTACAGATTGATTCGAACCACTGCACAACCGTGATCATAAGTCTCATTCAACATGACTACGTAATGTTGACATGGAGACATTTGCTCGGTTACCAATTTAATGCTCTAAGGTTTGACTCTCCTCTGTAACAAAGGTTACCCAACAGATCAGTCTCTCTGCTGCTGAGCTAACTGCCATTTCGAATTGTGTTGTGACTATAGTAACACAGGTAATTCAAAAGGGTGTTAATATCAGTACACGGACAAACGGATTTTCGAGTAGTTCGTCCTGATAACCATGCGAATTTGAAACAGACCCATCACGATGATAAAAACACAGCGCAACAACTTTTCTATATGTTGGTCTAAGAAAATGGACCTTTATATTCGTATTCAAACACTACCCAAATTGTATGGCCAATACATAACGGGAATCATTCAATTTGATGGGAATGGAAAACGACTGTTTCGGATAGTTTTGTGGGCCATTATTTTACACATAAAGATGGGGCTACTAACTGGAGGACTTCAGTAGCCACACGTTTCACCGTGCAAAATTTGCGGGCACTCATGGCTGCCCGGTTGCTTTATCACAAGTAGGATGTGTCGACCATTCAGTTATGAACGGAATTGTAATTATGTAGCCACTACGACATATTCTCAGGCTATGCGAAAGCTTGAGCAACACTCAAAAAAGATTACCCATGGGCGTTTCTATGTGATAGCCCGACCAGCATGAGGTCAACTGACCAGTCATCGACACGCTGACGTTCATGACAGCAGACTAGGGGCTTAGCCATTGGACAGGACGGGGCAATTACACCTGATTAGGTATGAACTGTGTCAGCTGCAGCTACTTCTCGGCTGGATTTCATTGATAACCGCCAGATTCACTTGTCACTCTTCAGTGCTCAAAGTGATCGCAGCAACCAGTAGAACCTTCAGATCGCTGGACACACATTCGGGTGACTTGAGAAATAAAAGAGGAAATTAATGTTTAGTGAATAAACGGAATACACATTTAAGTGTACAAGATGTTCTTTTGGAAAATCCGCTACGTTTTCTAAGGTGTACTGTAATACACACTTGAAGTAACAAGTTTAACTGGACAGAGTTGAATAAACAAACTGTCAAACAGGTCAGAAGGTGATGCTTAGTCCCATATTTTCAACAGTTTTATGACACTTAGTGAACGAATTAAATCGGAATTCATGAACCTCAAATGTTGGTTTGGCTGCATGTTGATTAAGTGGGGAGGAGGATAAATAGTTCAGACAGTCATGAGAAAAAAGACTGTGTGGTTGCGTCGTAACTCCCGAAAACTTCTAAAACCGCATAAATACACCAATCTGCTTGGGCTAATGATGTGTAGGGTCAAATCCCTCATCATGGGCTTTCAAAATGGCTAGCTAAAAACTCGGAAATCGCGAGAATACAATCTCTCAAAAGGCCACATAAACATTTTCCGTAATTAACTTGTGAGCGTACTGGACGGCATGGCTGCAGAATTCAGTGGATATAAAACAGATTTTACCAAATATTCCACGATATGATATACTCCAGTGGATATCCGGTTTTACTGAATGTCATAAGACAAAGGTTGGAAGCGGAAGTTATGTTAATCTAAGTCCTCAAATGTCAATCAGGAGCTCAAGAAAGCTCAGCCAACCCAATGAACTTTGCTCATCAGGCTACCAACTGTGATAATCAGCACACTTTCACTTTACATTCTTACAAGCACTATTCACACGAAACAGCAGTTATGTGTTTGAATCTGAGCATTCGGCCATCCCTAGCATCAAGTTACCCACCTAATGGTTGGAATGCTTGCCTCACATTCACGATGACCTGATACAAGCTTTGGTCTGGACTCGAATACTACACCCTAACAAGAGTCCCCAATCAGAACAAAGCATGTATTCATTAATTCCTGTCAATACAGACCAACCATACTGTTTTGTCACTATGAAATCTAAGATAAATTGTAATACAGGAAGAGCCATGTGTAACCGGATTTGATTGTCACTTTCGTATCTTCGGTCAGACCTCTGGACTATGTAGTAGATACCATTGTGCAAGACGATGGATTACGCCCATTTTTACGACAGCTGCTACTGTGATCAGCGGATATCCAACAGTGATAACCTTAGAAATGGCAAACGCCTTGTACGTTGCGATTAATGTAAATTACTGAGTAGAAATCAGGTTCGCGAGGCGAATTTCGTATATTATTTTCGATCACTAATTTGCAACACGAAATCAAGTATTAGCAGTTAAGTGAAAACGAATGAATAATCACGTGTGTCATTGTGAAACTACCATAACCCTGGTTAGGAAACCAACGCAGGCACATTGTTACTGGTGAACCCTCTTTTGGACATACAATGGATGCATTTGGCAGGTCATGAATAGGGGTACCGTAGACTTGAACAGTTTCACAGTGTTGTACGTTGTGGTTACATGGAACGATTAACCTGCTTCAGTTGTGTATGCGTTCTAAGCCAACTGCCGAGCAATAAATCTGTGCTGCTGTACGTTCAGATTTTGCTTAATAGTTGCATTACATCTATCTTGGTCGTCCTAACCGAGGTCAGCGTAGCTTTAGGCGATTTGTTCATTTGTTTTCAATCAACTATCCGTTTACTTCAGTTTTGAGTTTTATTGAAATTAGTTTCATAATATTTAGTAGGTTCGTATTGTTAGAAACTGTGACAGTGGTTTTAAAAATAAACATACTGAAATGGTCATGGCAGGTCTTGGAAATAAGTTGAATTGTCTAGCGATTTTTGTACAGCCAACGATCTAAACTCCCGGCTGGTCAGACTGCCATAAGCTATCATACGAATGTGTGGAAGTTGCTTTACAGTAAAGATTTTGAAAGCAGACCAAACTTCTTAACATAGTCGGTTATATTAATCTTGGATGCAGACACTCGATTGTTGTCCCACATATCAACTACGCCAGTGAAACAGTGGAGCAGGTTCAATTTCACGAATCAATAATCACTACCGTGGCGTTTGTCTGTTACTGGTGTAACGCGCAACCGAGACCAGCGAGCGCGCACGAATTTAACTTGAATAGTGTAGCGGAGCGTGTTGCTGTCTTGTCGGTGCTGTTTTAGTTTTTGCTTGAGTAAGTTTTGTGAATGGCTTACTGGGCCTTTGGCTCATGCTGGTTCATGTTGTTTCCTTTTACAGAACTTTTGTTGGAACCCCTACTTCGGACGAACGTTGTTCCCTGGTGCGTCCACATAGTTCCAAAGTTGGCTGCCCTACTTGTTACACCGACCAGATGCTATACCGTTCTCCTTGTAAAGTTTCCATAGCCATAGCGTCTAAAACATAGCTGACCAGTTGGTTTAGTTTATTTGCCATACAGTCCACATTTAGCCTATGATCCGATAAAAACTCAAATTTTAAAACCGTTTTCCACATTTATTAGCCTAAAGCGTATACCTAGGTATCGTCCTGTGACAACCAACGTTGCAGCAAGTTGGGTTCTTATTTTCCATTTTCTCTGAAAAATTAACTCCTTTGAATGAAGTTGCATTATTCTGTTACAAATATAGTAATATGAAGCTGTAGTGGTAAGCAAGAACAATTGTCTGCAGGCCCTCACTCAACCGAAGCTTCTCTGTAATCCACCGTAACTTTGTCGAAATACATACAAAGCACGAATAAGCATATCATCGCAACATACCGATGCCCAGGATAGAGACGTACATGAAATTAATTGATTACAACGCCCGTCTGTAAATTGCTGGACAAATAGTTATACCTACTTGAGTCTGCACACAACCAACTACATTAATAAATTGAACTCACTCTAACTGTGTAACAACGGTATCCCGGACTCTAATATGCTGGACCACTGAATCATGACCACTGCGTTTACAGAAAAGCATGGAAAATAGATTTCTGATCAATTTTACCCCTTTTTTTCTGATCAGCTGTAACTCACAAAACAGGAAGGAGGTTTAACGGCTAAGTAAAATAAGAAATGTGCATCTCATCAAAAACAAACATTCATCCTAATTTATACACTGGCATTTAGAACGTACTCCAAGGAGTAATAATTGTCTCACATTTGGCGATTGTTGTGATGACACAAACTTCTCAGAACCCTTTTGGTGAATGAAATGAGCTCAGTATCTCCAAGTGAATAACAATTTGACCCGGCTTGGTTAAGTGTTGATCGCAAGATTGATCACGAAAATATATGACACAGCCCATGTTATTGAACGTACTCAGTGGTTTGGAGAGACAGGCCCTATTGCACTGGCTCAGTTAAAACAATTATTCTCGCTTGGCAATAAAACTGCTTTCTCTTGGCAAGATTGTGAATTACGAAAGAACGATCAGGCACATTATTGGTACCCCATATACAGCTTCGGTAATTTTTAATGGACACCAATGATTAACAATACGAATTAGACATCAAGTGGTCAGAACTGTGAGGACTGATTACCAACCTGAAATGACCCGCGCGCGATTTCCCAATTATCCTGGGTCATTTTTGTCTGTCGTGATCGCTCACTTCCGTAATCTCAAGCTCATTCTTTTACGACTGTCCTACGATTGCCGCATCAAGCGAGGGTTGCACGATGGTGTACATAATTATGGTGTCAATACTAGCTGCAGATCTGAAGAGTATTCTCGATAGAATCAAGGTAGTTAGTACGGGTGCAAATCTATCCGAGTAGTCAGTACGAAAAATTGTCTTGTTTACTGTAACCCCTGTCTGAGTGTCTCCAGCTTGATGTAGTTTCTGCAAAGTTAGGATAGCAGCAAGAGATCATTGAATCTGGTTGCTTAAACGCCTCATAAATATGCTTACAGAAACTATGGCATTCCGGATGCTTGTTCATATGTTATTTGCCAAACCAACCTGAACATATTTTAGCCCATTAGGTCTATAATCTTTAGTTACTACTCGGCGGGCAAAGCGGAATATTGCAGTAAGCAAAAAACCTCATCTGTTTGCAGAAAAACGGGAAAACCTACACAAAAAGCTGTAAGTATATTCGTTTATCGAACTCACTTTATAGTGTTCGAATTGAACGACTTCTGGGAAATTAGAATACACATCATGACGGAGGCAATCAGTCCTTTATTTGATTAAAAATATGAACACAACATATTCTTGACATTGCCTCGTTCTTGCTACGAGTCTTTTAGGTTCTGTAGGGCAGTAAATAAGAGTACGGTTAAGGTCAACCTGACAACTGCTTGAATGATCGACATACAGCAGAATGTCCCAAACACAGTGACTTCACATCAACCATCCCAAACACGGATCATGAAATAAATAACAGCCTGTTAGAGACAGTAAGCAGATATCTCACGTTAGTGCAACATTCAACATGGTGATCACCCTGAAGGCAGTTGGTTGACTAGTGACCACGAAGCACCACAATTTAGTGATAGAATCCGACGGAACGCTCTAGCGTTTTACCACACACTGGCAGCCTTGCCAGCAGCACTGTTCTTACGCAGGGCTGGATGTTGGTAGAGATCATCAGTAGTGCCTATTTTCGCAACGACGGAGAGCTAATCCTCAGATGAGCCTTTTTAAGGCAGAGTGGAATGTCACGTGCAAAATTTCAGCAACATCTGTTCTGAAACAATGATTTCCTCCTAAATAGATCGGCTGCTATGAACTTCACTCATAAGTGATTGTTTGGACGCTTACATATGGCAATTGAGCGATGCCTAGTGTATGTTGGTTGACGTGGTGTTAAAACTGTTGACTCATGAGATCACGCAGAAAGGTTTAAGCCAGTAACCACCCTACTGATGAGCTCTAACATGAACGAACACCCACTCCAAGGGTTCTTTTTCTAAACGACTTACTAGGACGTTTATGAAAGTGTGATGAGTGTGGTGAATCGGGAGTGATAATCAAGTCACGTTAACCAAAACCTCTTACTGTTTATGTCAAGTTATAATCACCCTATACTGGTTATCTCCAGATGATATGCCCAAGCTGCAACTAGTTATTTTACTTGACAAGCACCTCCAGAAATGTTAATGGTTAACATACAGATCACTGGCACCGTACCATTAGAACAGAGCTCTAGATGTCTGTTCAAGAAGACCACGTGTGTAGAACAAACAAGAAGCCGGAGTAGTAAGGGACGCAGACTTGATCTTGAGATTGTAGCAGGTGCTACAAAATCAGAGGTCATTCTGACGTGTTTTTTGAATGACCGTCTCTAAACAGAGCGAAACCCATAAGTTCTCCAGTAGTGAGGACTGGCTGTGTGAGAATTAGAAGGGCATGGTTCATGTTTGTTGTTCCAGATGTAGAGGTGTTTCAGCCATTGTGCCAATCCTGCTTGTTATTACTAGGTCTATTCTAAGGAGTAGTGACGTTAACAGCAGTAATCTGAATACGGACTGAATCAGTTTGCAAAGTGCCACCGATACGGTGGCTAGCTCAAGAATGTCGTTTAGTTGTCACAGCGTGATACGTCATATTGTGTTGGACTGTCAAGCCGGAGGTGCGGGTGCTCCAACTCTCGGCGGAATACATCGACGGTGCAGCAAGGTACATTTAAAAACCCATAGCAAGCGGGCCGGGGACACCATGGGAGACCGGAGGAGCCATCGCTCAAATGGACCGGACCAACAGGCGAGGTATGGCAGGCAAAATGGGATGAATAACCAGATCGCGGGCACGATTATTCCAGCATGTGGGGAATACCTCGACTTGATCGTAGAATACGACCATAGGACCCAGTGGTTGGATTGTCGGCAGCACGAGCGATCGGACGAGACATCGCCCAACGAGATCGGCCCAACAAACGAGGAATGGCAGGTGAGAAACACATTGACAAGAGGTGTCGGACACACAAACCGGGTCGAACTGCGCGGGACGTGTGAGCGAAAATCGGGGGTGTTGTGGTCCGGAATGATGACTCAAACTCGATCACGCGCGTAGCATGGGAACCAGCGTGTTGGACAACAAAGATTGTGCTTCATTGGACGCCTTTTTCGCTACAGTATGATTTGTAAGATCATTCCGACGTCTCCAGCTAACCAGTCAACTCTTAGACCAAAGATAATTTGCCCCTCACTTTTGAGCACAGCCCATAGCAAAACAGTAAAAGGTATCGATGGTTGATTTTATGTGTTTGCTCTGTAAATTCATCTGTCAAATAGGTTCACATCTTAGTTCGTTTCGGTGAATCCAGCAATCACAAGTGAATCAACTGTTCCCCACCGACTGTCCTACCCGATGAAATAATGCTGGTGACGGTTTGTTCGATCAAAACCTGATAACTTCAACGGTAGACAATGGTGATGTGCAAGAAGTCACTTCTATTTCCCGCTGGTGGCTATCATATCCAGACGGCATTTTCTCTTTGAATCTCATTTGTGTTATCCAGCTTCGATACAGCTCTTTGATGGCTAAGCTCCGGAGTCCACCAGCTGGCCCAGGTGGTCATTCTCTACTTTGCACAAAAACTGCGATCAACAAAAAGCCCACTTTGCACTCCTCACTCGTGGTCGACTGCAGGTCATGTGCATTCTGTGTGGTATAGCCGAATGGCCAAGAACTTAGCGGAACGCTTGTGCAATCTCTGACGCACAGCCTTCGGGAAGCCATGGCTCTCGGAGTCGACCCCGTTCGTCAGGCCTAATTTGATCGGGATTTACGGCAGTGAAACTGTGATAATTTCTCTCGACATAGTGGGTGAGTAGTTAGAAAATGTGAGAGCATGGCAGTTATTTTTAGAATACGGCCATCAATTCCGTTTTCCATACCATGCGTCATTGAGTGGATTCAGTGTCTCATAATGTTGTTGACATCGTAAATCGTCCAATTGTTTGACTTTCTCCATGTTATCTCATTATTTTAACTGGACTGTCTACACAGGTAACCTTGTTTACGGTCTATCAACCAGTCTGTGCCCTCTGAAAATGGTGGGTGCTTAAACGTTGGGAAGTTAACAGATGTCTCGGCATAAAACAACATCTTACCATGCCTATACATGGAACATGGTTGTGCTCGCATTCCAATGCCTCAGACAGTGACTTTTTTCTAATGTTTTGTTTTCATTCTGTTTTATCCTAACATATCCAACGAAATATTTTAAACTAGTAAATCTGCTAAACAGATTGAGAATAACATAACGTTACGAGCAAGCTGTAATGGACTACAACACTCTCGAGGAAGGCCACCCGCGGTGGTTGAAACGTAGAGTATTACAGCTTGCTCGTAACGTTATGTTATTCTCAATCTGTTTATCAGTAACATGTTAAACACAACGCCCAAACTGTTCAACTTCAGTCGTATTAAATTTTGTGCAGATATTTGACTAGTGAATCTGCTTTTGTTTTCTTGTGCCACTTAAACGAACAGGTCATTTGTTTAACGGTGACCAGTATACAACCCTGTGCAATTGACAGCAAACTTGTTTGGGATTCTGCTAATTTTATCCGCTCTTCACTTTAACTAATAAGGGTGAAGTTGGTATCATTAGTAGTACCAGCGATGACATGTCCGATTAATGTTAGTAGCAGACAATAGAAGGGAATTTTGAGTTTAGGCAAAAAAGATTATGATGGTGTGTGATTCACACTCTCCCTCCATTCAAAAACTCACTCGGCCTATAGATATTTGGCCAGTTAGAGATTAAAGTCTGAAGATTTGGACGGTTATTAATTGAATACAAGCCACGTTTGATCGCATCTTCCATAATTACACATGACTTTCGGATTGGCTACTTTGGAACACCCCACCAGACAAGAATTTCACTCTTTTTGGAACTCACTGATAGTGTACATTCTCTTCCTGACTGGAAATTGTCTACCGGCTACCACGTTTATAAGACTATCAGGTTGAATACACTAACAGTAACTTCAAGATAGTCATAACCAAATGAGCATAGTTGAACATTAAAACACAAGTACGAGTGGATAGTATTTAACTCGTCCAACCACGTGGAAACAGGATAACTCTAGTCATTGTGTCCCCCGTAGTCAATTAATTGATGCGGACTCTTCACTTGACTTCATCAAACAAACTGGGCAATGGAAGCAACAGCATGTATTCGATAAAGCATCGTCAGGTCGATACAAGCGTACTGCATAGTTTAATCATTCATCTCATCAGCCAGAATATAGGAAGAAAACACGTGTACAGAAACATCGGACTCTATTCGGCCCTGACAACCGTAGGGCTTGAACAAACTCTGCCTGAACAGAGGGCTGGATTTCGTATCTGGATAGTGTCTAGAATGGGGATCCGTGGATTTTGAGACGTGCTTTGTTTCCTTTGTTCTGATCATACAGACGACTAACTTTGAAATGTCCCAAATGTATGTATTGATCCGATGATGAAATATCGAAAACATTCGTCATGCTGTTCCTCCACTGACTAGATGGGAACTTTTACGAAACAACTGAGAAATACTGAGCTTACTGAATGAAGATTGGAGACTCAAATTGAAAGCTATCTCCGCCGTTAGTTTACTGATATTCCGGTGTTCCTTTATTCAGTCTACTAATGATGTGACGAGTAAGTCACTATGTACAACAATGACGTAAACTGTCCGTTTATCGTCTCACTGAGACCTTGATATTATTGAGCTAGGTAAGCAGTCATCCCACCTGTTAGGGTGATCAATCTTTGACTATTTTCCCAATGAGGTTACTAGTGTTATTAAAGAATTTGATCCGTATGAAATCTACCATCTTTTCAAACCGCTATAACTGCGCTTATGGCAACGTGGTAGTGTCAGAGACCTTGTGCCTAATGTTTTCTGCCGGGCCTGTAAATCATAATGTTGGCGTTACCACGCAAGTTTGATTGCGTTTGTTTGTTTAGTTTTAAGGGTTAACTGTCTAGTGCGGATCTACCATATAATCTTACGTGCACAATTCTTATTTATTTGAGTGCGCATATTAATGTACATTTACATACAATACATGGACTTGTTCATGCACACACTGTTAATCAGTATGCATTCATTATGCACAGCAATCGCGGATGCATTGTATCCAAACAGAAGCCTGCTAACAACGTATCTAAGCAGTTACAAGTTTGTCATGAATATTTACTTGTCTGTGACCTTCAGCCTGTACATGTTTATACAGATATGTGCCTACCGTCGTAGCAATTGAAATCTGAGTAAATCGATGAAGTATGGTTCACAACACATCAAATGCAACTGTCCGATCACTATTACGCAGTACATACATGCGCCTAGTCGTGTGTGATGCAGTGGTTGTTTGATCAGAAACACTCATCAGGGGTAAGAGATGTAAATCAGTATGTAAGTGAACTTTTTCACACCCATGTTTACGAAGAAACGCTCTACAGATGGTGCATTCTAAATGCATCCATCAAACTGGCTTCACTTTTAGACTCATATTCTGTGGTTGCCTAATTCGTGACCAAACGTATTGTGATTGGTTTCACCACAACTCATGTGTGTGCGGTTCACAGTCCATCAATATTTACTAACATTGAAATGCGGATTTAACAATGTTAAAAGTTTATATCCCCGAAATTTTTCACCCTAGATAAATAAGTTCGTTTCAAGAAAAAATGTGACTAATTGTACCTAGTCAACAATCGGTAAATTACAGTCTACATAAATCCATCGATCATACGTCAAGCGTAAAGATCAAGTATCACTTTGGTGGATAAGTCAGCTACAAGTGAGCCACATGACTTCAAATTAACGTTCCGTATTTGATTCCACATATTTCTGTGCCGGTTAGTCTTAAGAGATGTAAACATATAGAAGAATAGCTGAAAAATTTACTTCAGACAAGATGTCGAACAGCGTTCAGCTGCACCTAATAAGAGACAGCGATGATCTCCAAACTCTTGAGTTAGAAACAGTACATCTGTTAATTACAGATATTACAGCAGGACGGGTAAGTTGAGATCAAATGAATAAAGCACGTAGTTCATACTCTCCACATCACTTCACTAAACCATCTGCCAGTAGGTCATATTTTCAACTGGTAACTTACTTGGTCAATCCTAGTTTTCGATCACAAAGGTGGATACTTCATTAAAGTTGAAGGTCTCTAGGTCTACGACTTTTGGAATACGGCTAACTTTGCTGCTTGACTTTTAGTCAATATAAGATATCCGCACCAAATTTAGTACGAATGAAGTTGAACAGTTTGGGCGTCGTGTTTAACATGTTATTGATAAACAGATTGGAAGTAACACAACGTTACGAGCAAGTTGTAATACTCTATGTTTCAACCACCTCAGGTGGCCTTCCTCAGATGCACCACAAATTGACCTAACCACGGCAAATCCCATGTGACCTCTGTTCCTGTCAATGTGATTTCGATTACAACACTCCTGAGGAAGGCCACCCGAGGTGGTTGAAACATAGAGTGTTTAGTCAATATAGTTGGGAGGAATCTGTCCATCATACGAACAAACGTAAACAACAACAGAAAGAAAACTACACTAAGCACTTGAAATTGTCTTGTGTGTAGATCGACTGTTAACAAGACAAGAACTGTACATACCTCGTAAATCAATGGACTGTTTTGGTAGAAAAGAATAAACCGATAGTTACACGTTCCACAGTGGAACTCGAGGGGGGGGAGGGAAGTTTACACAAGAAAATTAAATAAGTATGTCTGGTTTTACGCTATATGGACCAGAACAAACGATCATAGAAAATCTGACGTATAAATGTTCCAAGTGAGAATGTGTGAATTTTTACACAATTTTTGAAGGACGGAACCATTGTTTGAGCTTAGTTTCACTGTGAGATAATGTTCGATAGTCTCGGCTACAATATAATTCGTTTTTGCACAAGGGTGACTGTTTAAGGATGCTATCAATCAACCATTTTTCAGAGCTGAGCGCATGCAGAAAATTGTAATATTACTATTCTGCGAAACGGTAACTCATTCACACAAACTTCCGCGTATCACCTTATCGAACTATGAAGGTCCTCCGGGGATAGAATCTACCAACTGCAATCCTTGCCGGATCTTGAAATCCTCGTCTCCAATTTTCTGTGTGGTGTCCTCTTTGGACCACTAACAGCGTGCATGAACAAACCTGATTCAAACGTAGTTAATTATCAGTTCAAAATCGGCACTAAACGGTTTTTCAGGGTTTGGGCCGTATAAAAACAACATTGACCTAGACTAATTTAGTATGGAATCAGAGAGATCACCGAAATGACTAGGAGAGCTGTAAGCGATATGGGGAAATACATATGCACAATGTGCATGTACAAATTTATGAAGGGACTGCAGAACAACAAGCAGTTTATCGAGGCGCAGAAGCAACACAGAACGCAAAAAAATGTGATCAACGAAACAACAAACAAGTCAATCTTGGCCATCTCTAAACTCCAAAATCATGAAACATTTTACTGAGGAAGCAATAAGCTCACACTTTCTTGAGTTTTCCTGTTTATCCAATTTTTCCGTCTCACAATAATTTTGAAAATTTTCAGAAATCCAATGTATGCAACACAATGATAATGGTGTACATTCACTAGAGCTGCAGGGCGGTCGTATGTAACTCAAACTGCGGCTGCTGCGAACTAATGCCCCAATTTCCACCAGAGTCGCATGTATGAGCCACACCAACCGTAACTAGCTGCGGCAATACCAGTTAGCTTACGCGACCCATTTCATTATCACCTGAAAGCCTGTTCAGTGAACAATCGAAACGGAGATTTTATCGATCCCTTTATCGATCCAGTAAGCACGCACGAAAACAATGATCATGACAATTAATTGTACTGTACCGACGCGGATACTGGTACGGCAACAGAGGTTTGGCAGGTGTTGGTCAGCATCGGTGGATATTGGCTCAAAATGGAGTTTATTTCATTGTTTTTCCAGTCCGGTCGCAGGGATGCTTGACCATGCGCTCCGCTCGCTTATATTCGAAATGCCTATCGTTTTACAATTTGCTACTCACTCATTAGTTGAGTCTCACTGTGACGAAGGTTTTGGAATTCCCTATTTCTATCAGATAGTGCCACGTGGATTACGTTCTTATATCATTACCCACTTTCAATTTGCCCGTATAATCATTCGTGACAGACGAAAAAATAGGATTAGCTCATTTTGACAAAAGTACTACCCGAATTCACTGTAATGTGTGCAACCGCGTGCAATCTTGACGTCTTCTCAGTAACCGATAAGAAACTGGTGCCAGTGAACTACAAGACTCGGCTGTTCATCTTCTTGCCTAATAAACCAGACGGAATAAAACTGTGAACGTTTTGGATAATGAGACGAATGTTCCCTCAACTTACTGTCTCAGGCGGTTGGACTGCGATCTGATAGAAGTCACAACATTATTAGTCATAAGCTAGTAGGTATGCTTAGCAAACGGCATGTAACATCGATGGATACGTTAAGTTCGACTTACCAAAGAACACCAATACACACAAAACGGGAACTTCGTGATCGTTGCAGAACCTTTTTCTGCCCGGTACACTTTCGACAGACAAAAAGACAGATTGTCAAGCAACCCATGTCTGCTGTGATAACTTCATGTTTGTAGCGAAGCACGCCTAATCAGTCACGTTTTACGAAGAAAAACCTGAAACAGATTTATTTTGCAATGAAAATAACCGTATGATCGATATCGCCAACAGTATTCTGTACGAAGGTCACGGAGGTACTGTGCTGTTACGCGGTGATCGACGACTATTCATTGAAATCTACCAGGTACAGCAGTTTTAAATGTGTGCATTTGCTATGAAAGGGTATTGAGTGAAAACGTCAACCGGAAGGATTTGATTACGAATCTGGTGACAGATTGTGTGAACAGTAGCACAAAACAGGTAGTTCATCGTCATCTCTCTGATTAACATCTTCATCAATACTATGGTTGTCAACACAAAACCAAATTTATACAGTGCAGCTGTGAACCAGCACGTTTCAACCCGTGTGATTCATTGGTATCCAAAATTACCCTTTTCCTAATGTGACCGATGGATTACTGATAATGCGATTTAAATACTTCTGACATTTTTATTTAGTGTCAATCAGCAGAGGTTGTACAGAGAAATCGGTATCAGGGAATATTATAAAAGATAGTTTTCAGTTGTCCCAACAATAGATGTTAAAACCTTCCGCTAACTTGGTCGTCGTACGTCCGAACCATAGATATGAAGTTTCGAGCATCTCTGGGTCTGTTTGTGATGTAGTTGGTCGTCTCCAACTTTCTTGTATTAGCTTCTAGGCAGTTCGCCAAATTGTCATTTCGTAACGAAATGTACGCGAGACTTCCTTGGTTGTGCTGGAGCAGAAATTTTCAACCGTCATTGTGCAGTACACCAACTAGTGATTTCTACAGGCAATGTTTGAATAACTTACGTATTCTTTCCTTCATGTCCGAACAGTATGTTTAGTCTTCAATGGTTTTCAAAGCGTTTTTTGGCATGCACACTACTGATCTGTTTGAGGATGTTCCAGGCTGTTCTAAGGTCATCTGACCGGGAGAGCTATATGAATCCTTCTAAGTAATGAAAACCTACAGCGGAATTCCTGCTTCGTGTTTTTGGGGGCTGCAATGCAAGTACCCTACTATAGATTTCCTTGAGTGCATTCGCCAGGCGTTAACGGCAAGTAGTCATGCACGGTGGACGTTGGAATTAGCGGGTGATACTCCATTTCATGAAAACATCTCTAAAGATCAAAAATCACTAAGTCGTTTTCCACAGTGGTAGTAACAATGTACAAAAACTGATCTGTTGTCACAAACGATTAGACCTACCCCTTCCTTGTGTTATTTCGAATCCCCTTCGATTTGGTTTTCGCAATGAACTAACTCGGCTTGCCGGCATGTCGGATGAACCCACACACATACACACACACAACGTGACAGGAATTTCTCACGATAATTCTGAAACTCTGCAAATCAGGCATGAATGTCAGTCGCAAGTAGGCTCGCCCGATACTGACACTCAGCAGCGCATGAGATAAGTGAACTCCTGTCCCACTAACACAGACCTTGAAACAATGTTCAGATGCATCTGCATGGAACACGGGAAAAATTTGGAAGAACCAGATTGTTAAAGGATTCTATTGATACTGGTGAAGTGTGACACATCGGGGCAAATTCCAACAAAATATTTCTCACCAAGAAACGAAGTTCAGAAGATGAACAGTATGTTGCGGAAAATGCCATTTGGCTCTGTAACTCATCATCAGTAGCACCAGTAGTGTAGAACAGTGAAACAGACGACACTTGCCAGCTTTGATTGAATTAGAAATGCTTAAAAAAGATCATTCGTAAGGATGCGTCTCCCATTTCATGAATAGGTATTATTTTGAAACCTGTCCAGCTCGTTCACAAGACTGAATTCGGTCTTGGGTTACTCGTAAGAATTAGCTGAACGTGACGGTGGGATGAAAAGTGTTCTTCGTATCCCTGTGCCTTGTTTGAGTTCCACACCACTATCTCTTGGCACCCCAGGCAACAAAAGTTAATGAAACCATTTCGAAAACCTGCACTGTTCATTTCGATGATGAAAGTGTTCAGGGGAAAACACTTGATTAACGTAGGGATGGGCCTCGAAGCGCCTACGTGTTATTTGATGTGACAAAGGTTGAACAATACTTCAAAGCGGGCTATTCACAGTGACTTTCTGCAAGTAGAGCAAGTCTGGTTATGGCCAACTTCAGCAGACCACACCAGATATGAGGTGTTCCTATGGTCAGTTCTACAGTCTCCGTGTCACAGACGGTTGCGTTGTCGGCAAAGGAGAGAAAATCTGACCGAACAGAGGAAGGCCAACGCTTATCGACTGGTCACTTATATTGGTTTTTTATCCCCTATCTCAATGTTGCCAAGGTCATTACCTTCTTCTGGTTAGTCCATTTCAGACACCGGTACTAGCAACAGTTCACTCTGGGTCGTGATACCCCAAAGAGGTTGGAAAGAGAAGAATGAATTGTGTCTAACTGCAGCTGGAATTAAACAGCAAAGGAAGAGAAATTATATATTGCCAGGGAGGAATTTCCATCTTTTTTTCAACCCGTAACAGAAATAGTTACAGTGAGGAAAGTTTGTAATTCAAACACAACATAATTCCTTACACTGGCAAAGACCAAAAGGCTTTACAATATCCTCCAAGATTTGGTCCACAATAAACGAAATACCGTTATCCCTATGGAAACAGTCAGGGAGTTTTTTATTGATGGCTTCTTCAGAAACAACAAGGACGTCGGTTTGTTTGCTCTCCATGGTCTGCCAGTCAGTTGGCCGACCAAAAAGCCGTTCCCGTCGAAACGCGTCGAACACGTTCTCGTGATCTAAATACAGATGCCACTCTTAAAGTGCGTTTTGTCGGACATTCGTCCCACAAAAGCGGAGGGTTTGTTACCGCCTCGCCTTATGTAAGTAAAATTTAATTTGAAGATTGTATGCATATTTAGTGCTTGCGCTGATCCTAAGTTGATTAGAATAGTTTAAAGGAGGTCAAACAGAATACATGAGTGTATGAAGCAATGAAAGGTGGATGTGTCGAATAGAGCCTATTGGTATTCCGGAAATGTGACCGATCATTGAGGTGAACCTTCAACTAAACCAACTGCAATGAAAACTTTTATTGAGTTTGAGAGAAATTTCAGTACCACTGATCATTACAGATGTGATTGCCTGTTTGTTGGTCTGTTTAACAACCTGATTTTGAATTTCCGCATTCTCAGTCCTGTTATCGATTTCCGAAGTTCATTTTATACTGTTTATTTTATCATTATTACCCTCACTGTTATTTCCTCCGTCATTTTCCCTACACCACACTACTTAATCTGTTGTTGTCTGTTTCTTTCGGAGGCTGCATTTCGGCATATCGTTGGTGACTACGGGCCTATTACATGCTATTCGCATAAGTGACTTTATTTTCTCAGTGAGTTTGTTCACTAACTCTGGCGTTGTTGAAACTTGATGATAAACACGGGATCGCTGTGGAACAGAAAATGGGGCAATTGTTGGATTGTGCTTCTTCGTCCTAAAAGCTGAACTGAATTTTGCTAAATTGGACTGCCTCAGTGGTAAAGAATGATCTTTTCAGCAGGAGCGCATAAACATAGGGTGTGAACGACAGACTGTGATTTTACTGGATGTTTTACTCTAGCCACTGATTTCAGACTAAAGTTGAACGTTGTCCTGCATTCGTGTCAGACCGGACCTGTTAAAACTGCGAACAAACAAGAACACTAGAAATGCATGTGGTCTTATCGAACGCATAAATGAAACAGAACTGAACTTGGGATAAATGGTTTCATGCAGACGAGAGCAATTACTCTAAGGACTGATAAACGTAAGTCAAACTTGGTGATACAGTGAAAATTTGAACCGATGTTTAAGTCGAGTAGGATTCATTGTGTACTTCTTTAGGTCACCATACTACAAACATTACGCCCTGAAATTTACAGCAATCTGCTGTTATTAATCACTGGGTGACAAATCACCCCACCCACACAGTTCTATCCGTTTCGTCTACGAATCTACGGAGTCCAATGACAGAACTGTTCCGTACAACTTCTGATTGGTGCTTCATTTCGAATCCTTCCTATTGATTCGGCTTGAACAATACGGTTATCAGATCCTTTGTCAAATTAGCACATTTAGTGTGTAACGCCAAGATCACCAAAACAATAGATATTTCTCAGAATCGCCAATAGTGAAATAACATATACCTCAAGTTGTTGACGTTTCGTTAACTCTCTCCAATTCCAATGTTTTAAGTTCGTAAATAAAGAGAGCAGAAGACAGCACCGAGGATGTGGTTCACTATTTCTCAGGTGGTCAGTCTGAGTCAGAAAGACGAAGTGTCTGTTCACGATCAATCCACGCTTGTGTATTGCTTCTCCTGCTATTGTACAGCAAAATATGTAGGTCGGACGTCTAGATGTTTGTTTAAACCAATGGAAATAGCACCATCCTATTTGACTCGGAACTGCTTTGACCAACTCCAGTAATAGTTCAGTAGCTGCGCACCACTAACGTCAATATCGATTTCTGTAATCCAACTGTGGACGGATCTCTAAACCATTCACCACAAACACCCACCATTAATCGTTTGAGTGACTTAGTGGTTTTTTCAATTGTTGCACCCGTTTAAACAGACTGCGTAGTAGTTTATGACGTCATACGTATTTTCGCGAGAGTAGACGAAACGTCGAAATCTTATTATATGCCCTATTTCGGGTGTAGTGAACTGGATTAAAAAAATGTTAACCACCTTCATGGAAGTATACACCGAATGTATACCGGTTCTCAAATGAGCCAATTTAAGGGGTGAGATTCTTTCAGTGTACTGTACAGATCCAGTATCGTGAGACCCCAACATTGAATCCATTGTACATACTGTACACGGAAATGTGGTGGTAAGCCCTTTGGCTTTCCACATATGTTAATCACTTTGAGTACTGGTTAGACTCAGCTACTGCAGAAATTAGCAATCGGAAGGCAAAACAAATGGACAAAAACCGCTCGCTTTCTACAGAAAGCTTGAACGTTGATCGGTTTAATCGTTTCGAGTACGCTGCATTTCAATGTAACTGAAGGCTTAGGTTCGTGCAGATTTTTTCGTTTTTAAGCTGAAACCTCCCAAGTAGTTTCAAAGGAGTAAGTTGAGGGATTTGTATCGAGTTTCCTGAATACCCCGTCAAAAAGGTCACCCTCACATAGTAGTTGACCGCCTGGTGTAATACAGCACTTTTCGCCTGAAAATAAACAGTATACCCATCTGTTAGGGCGATGGTCGTTATGGGAGAGAACAAGAATTTTGTGGGGTGTGGAAACATGAGTTCAGTGGCAAAATTTCCCTACTCAGCAGACACTACTTGTGTCATCTTGAAATGATAAAGTGGTATGTACATTTCCAGCAAGCGTTGTAATCTAATCTAATGTGCGAACCTTATTGATTCTAAAATATTAACTAAGAAGGTAGAAATTGTTTCAGCGCTTGTAACCATGAAAATCTTGAAAACCAATGTGACTCTTGAACGCCGAAGTATGACTCATTAAGTTATCTTATAGAATTCCACTTCAATTTGTGAAGTTGAAACTGGACGGTTTAAGTTTTGTTGAACAGGTTGAGGGGTTCAACAGTTAAATAACTTAGGTTTAACTCGAGTTTGTATCAGTAGAAGACTACGGTGTCATTAAATATGGAAAAATGAGTGTGCACTTTTTCGAACACCAACGGCAGAAGTTGCGATGACGGTCGGGGTTATCCCATGTAGACTGAGGTACTTGTAAGGGTCCGGGTTGATTTCCTTTCCAAGATTTCCCGAACGCAATCTTTCAGTAAGTTTTAGTGTGCATAAACGCTTGAGTACCTTTTCTTTCGTGTTTTCTAAACATTTCAAAAAACTCTTCATCTGTGACTGTTTGTGGCCAACCGCCATAGCGTTGGTGGATAACCAAGCCCATTTTTCAGAATTCCATAAATCTTCCCATCGTTCACATACCCTTGGTCTTTTCTTAGCGTACACCTGTTAGAAAAATAATCTGAAACAGTTGACTCTCTTCATACATTTGAACAGTAAGAAGACAGACACAGCTACGTGCTAGTATTTCGTATTGCCTCTTCAATACCAATTAACAATAACCAGGAACATATGTATGACACTAATGGGATGGGGGATGGAGAATAAGATAGAAAATGTGGTGGACAACGACAGGACAGAATTATTAAGTCCATGGAAGTCTAAGGCTTACATATAATTGTTTTTGTACACACAACGCTGGTTTGAGACGACTAATCGCGACCGCCTCGGCAAAACGCAGGAAACGCGGATTAGCGTGGCGCATTATAATACTGAATGTTGATTATGGGTTAATCCGGTGACCAGTGGCCAACATGGGCCTGGCGATAGACCAGGCCGGAAGCTTGCGTGATCTCGGGACGAATGAAGTAGACTGCGCAGTCACATCGTGAACCCATTTCGGTAGATGTTCCTTCATCCTAGTGGACTGAAACCAAGCATAAGGAACCTAAGGCGTATCAGCACCGCTCACATTGCGACTGCATAACCGCGTATAGTGGAATTACGTCAAACTCATGCTCATCATGTGCATCTTGTGGAAAACCTACCGCCTCTGTGTCGCATAACGTTTGTTAATTTTTGCAAAATGGTTGTTGATCGAACAAAGAGAATGAGTCTAGTACGCCTTCACAAGTCTTTGGAGAAATCAAAAGATGGACCATGCCCTCGAGATCCCAGTAAGTACGTTCTGAACCTATCTTCTGTGCCGCTAGATGTGCTACAGCTGGAAGAATTGTCGCTAGGACTCGATTACGAAGTTCGTTAAAATAATCTCGATCACTTATCTGATTTGCATACTACTAACTTGGCCAATCACAATTGTTTTAACACAAAGCTGACTGACATTGCCTATGAGTTCATTATGACACCATCAAAGATAAATGTGCCCTCACAGCTCGTCATCTCGATTCTTTAAAAGACCTGAGAACTAAGAACGTTGTCGTGCTGAAGCCAGATAAATCCTCCGGTGCCGTAATTATGGATAAAGAGGAGTATACTTTTAAAATGTTGGCCATACTGAACGACGAAAGTAACTCTCAATTTATGAACAAAGTGGAGAAGGTGACTGGTATACAGCGCCAAATAATTCGACACCTTGATTTGCTCCTGCAACATCGAATAAATGATGAAAGTACGTTTAAATCTCTAAAACCCAGTGGTTCATCAACACCGCAACTGTATGGCTTACCCAAAACACGCAAGTCAGGAGTGCCGCTCAGTGCAGTGCCCCACAACACAAGCTGACTAGTTGGTTGGCACAGGCTCTGACCCCATTGAAACGGAAATTCGACACATACTGTTAAAGACTCATTCAGCTCAATTTAAGATCTGGACAAAGTCAACCTAGCAGACAAAGTCGTGTTCAGTAGACGTTCAATCACTGTTTACAAATGTTCAATTGTACGAGACAATTGAATTTACATGCGATCTGATCGAGATTGAAGGCTTTGATGTACAAATTCCCACGGATATGTTCAAACTATCTCTATTGCCGTGTACGGAGAATATCAGTTTAAGTTTCCGGAAAAACCCTTATCAACAAATAGACGGTGTCGCCATGTGGAGCTCATTAAGACAGATGCTAGCGGATTTTTCATGCTGATGGTAGAAATACGAACTGCTGAACATATTTCGTCACTGCCGTTCCAAAAAAACGTTATGTGCACGACACCCTCATGTTTGCGCCATCTTCGCAATCAATCCCTGAGATGGTGAATCCGTTTAACTCCAATCGATAACCCCGCGATTAGGACTTCCGAGACAGGTCGAGATCACAGAACTCATTAAAGCTGCAAGGCAATATTTTAGATTACTGATGAGTAGTCGGGGATTTGGTTTATTTTCAAGTTGACCATCACTCACATTTGGAGTTAACAGGCAGTAACTGTGTCTCCTCTCGAGACGATCGGGCAATCTGATCATTGCTCACAAGCGAGAATGGTTGAGCGTTCAGATTTGATAGTTCGGTCATGTCTAATGTGAGGTCAATGGCGCAGTGGTTAACACGGTTGCCTCGTGATTGGAATGGCCGGAGTTCAAATCCTGGTCGTGGCAAAGAGATGCACTACTGATGAGCTGTAATGAGAGTGAAACTCGAGTCTAGTGCTTCTTTTCGAAAGAGGCTGGCTGGCAAGTCTATCTGAATGCGAACGCTGCGATCAAATGTGAGTGATGGTCAACTTGAAAATAAACCATATCCCCGACTACTCGTCAGTAATCATATATATGTTCCTGGTTATTGTTAATTTGTATTCAAGAGACAATACGAAATGCTACAATATTAGTCGTTCGCCTCTGGTGTATGATGGTAAGCCGCAAGGGTGTTAGATACTTCGGTCTTCCTTCTTGCTGTCTTTTTAATGTCAACAGTCTAAAGGACATTTTTTAGGCCCCATTGTACTGATAAACAAGCCAGTGATCAACGCGGCACGACCGTAGTGACTGAACAGCAATGAGAATGCAGTATTCAAGTGATAATCGCGACCATGTCAACTTTAGGCTACTTACCCTAAGGGACAATGACAAGCCGTCTCCTGCCTGACTCGGGGGTTGATGGTTGGCTTACCTAAGGCTGAGCTGAGATGTCCGTATGTGCCCCGGGCTCGTTTCATGGGCCAGTTCATATTCACGTGCGTGACCTCCCAGTAGCTTTGTTTCGATATTTGCTTTATGGTGTTTACATGTGGGTGACCCCTATCACTTGACGCAATAACATGATTCGAAGAAGTGGTGGACATGTGTTTCTTCGAGCATACGGCCAACAAGTCGTAGTGGTTCCAATGTGTTGATGCATAAATGCGACATTTGTCTCAGACCCAACACTAATAATTCTCCTACGTCCTCAGAAGTTATTACAAACGACCATGAAACTATCGCCACATTTTTGTGCTGTGAACTAATTAATTCCACGAATGGTGCAAACAAACTCTCCAGCCATCAGAACTTTCCAATCTTGCATTGGATTAATCGAGGGAGATGACCTCGTTTCAGTGATCAATTCAGATACTGTGTGGTTCTGCCTAATACAGTCGCTGTTTTGTATCTGTGAATTAACTAGTAAAGATGATCTTATTAGGCCATGATAACTTAGGATTGACACAAATTAGTAGTTGGTATGTCAGGACGAATTGCATCAGCAGCTCTTTTAGTCCCTCCGCCGGAAAAGCAATTGTTATTGTCCACCACGTAGACCTAACAACATGCATTTCAATTGCAATTTCGGTCTTGAAGGGATTGATAATTTTAATCCCTCTGATGTGCAATATCATGGTCAATATTTTAGTACCGATTCCTTCACTTTTCTCACGTTTGAGTTCTTCCGATCCTCTTGTAGGAGCAGCATGCCACGTGAATTTTCTGAAACCACGATAATGATATATCGTCTACTAATTTTAGATATTTCCCAGTGTATCCAATTCACGATGAAAGTATCACATTCAACTTTCATCATCAAGTTTTCCTTACTCGTTAAACCAGAGGTACAGAAAGACGTTGTTCATTTTCGTCAAATGACCAGAACGTCGGTTACATCAAGTGACCTTGAAGTTTTTCATCAACTATTTTCGTATTGTTTGCTGTTACTGGGTTAATGATGGGCAGTAACAGAAAAACCCATATCCACTATGGTTTCTCCAATTTCTGAGGATTTGTGCGAGAAGCTGTACTTCCAAGGTGCAATGTGTTTAGGACGTTTGAGTAATACAATTGGATTTAGAATTATTTCGAGCAGAGTGTCATCCTTACACTGCCATATTGCCAATCATCACAGTAAATGAAACAGCATTGGTGGACTAGCAGTATTCTGTCATCTGCCACAATCTTCATTCTATTAACTGTTACAGACAGTTCGAATCGAACTGGTTACGCCAGTTCAGCGAAAACTACTTGGCTGTCTGTTGTCGACTGCTGAAGAGCTGACCCATTCATGCCATCGTGGCCACTGCCGTACGTGGTCAACCTTGAGACGCCGTGTGCATGACTTGTAGAATGGACTGTTCCAAATTACACATCCAATAGCCGTATTGACCTGTAGAGAGGCGTTTTCCAATATGTTGAGTGTGAATATGTCCACATAAACACGACAGTGTTACAGAATTGACTATTAAAAAGAGAAAATGAAAAGTAGTCATGCCAAATGCATGTTATGTCATGATGCGTGTTCATTCTTTTTAGGTGCACGGCAGATCAGTACTGCAGAATGCCTCGTCGTTGAAATGTGGGTATTGAATATCGGAATTGCACGTAATTACCGTTCCGGGAATAGCTCTGACCGCCGTTAATATGAGAATACCACCATGTAGCCCCCACGATCGTTCATGCTATCAGAGTACTAACACATGAGTCAAGTTTGTTTGCTGTGTGCTCACTAGCTTATTGAGATTGAGGTTAGTGAGTATTTCGAGACTGGGTCACTTTCTGCTTTACGATAAGAAAAGCGGCGATCAGTGTGGATAAAGATTTACCATGTTTGACGAATATAATCACAGATTAAGATAGCTTTTACCGATTAGTTTTGTCCTCGGATGGAATTATGAATGAATCGTATACGAATTCGACCGAAGGAATACCAGAACTATTCCACGGTAGTAGTGGTTGACCCAGAATTAAACAGTGGAACATCTATTTATACATGTGAACAAAAAATTGTTCTGACGAAAGGAGCAAGGAGAGTACTAGTTACAGGTAGACGTATAGTTCGGTAGCATAAATTCACTCATGGGTATCGCCCATGTTGACAAATCGTACAGTTTAGCGCACTCACAATGTGTCGTGCATATCTTGCATTAAGACTTTTTTCGACCAATGCCTTACGGGAACAGTAGGAAGACCTGATCTTTTTTGGATCCATATTCATTTGTTGTTAGTATAGAAGGCAACTATGCAGCGCCTAATGTTGAAAATTCATAACAATTTGAAAACCATCTGCTTAAGGGCTTTTAAGTTGTGGTATGACAGGAAAGTTTGAATTTGTCGAAGTAAATTAAAACGTTTTAAAGTATTACTAGAGATAAATTATGTGGATTTGCTCTTTGCGAACCCCTGTGTGAGTGACTACAGAAACAGCTAATCGAAGGTAGGTCTACTGGCATGATAAATGCAGAGCTGATAGGCTAGTACTTTATCAGTAGTAGTGTTTTGCGATGGTCAATGATGCAGTAATCAGTGATGACTACTAACCGTTCACCATGAAAAGCAAACACAGACATCTCTCTAGTCTAACAGATTTAACCGTATCAGGGGGTAATCAGCTGTGAAACAATTGTGATTGATGAGGTACATGAAAATCTTCTATCTAGATAAACTATAGGTGTATTGCGTCGTTTCTCAACGTATTACAAACCAACTTAGAGGGTAAATGATTTTCACCAAGAGTCCTTCACACAGTAGATATTACAATCCTGACCAAAATTGAACGCAAGAATGGTCATGCGTTAAAACTGATAGAACGGAATGGATAAGCTACCATAAAAAATAAGCTGCTTTGCTCATGGTAAATCAGCTGAAAGTCTTAAAACTCTGTTCGTTCGACTCAAGCACAAAAGATAACATAAATCACAAACATTCTGTGTATCTTTCAGGTTCACTCTCACCGGTCATAAAATGTGCATGTCTCTCAAAATGTTGGTTGTGTGCATGTACCTTTCCGATACTAACACGAACGTGCGCCACCAGTTTTTCCAAATATCACTTATTCACTTCAGATCAATTGCTCTCCATATTAGCAAGCCACCAAATGAAGTCTTTTCAGCTACTAATTTCGAGCGTGTGAGCTTTATCGCTCAATTGTTCAAATCTATGAACATATAAACCTGTCTAATCACCCAGTATGCAGATAGCATACCAAGTTCACATTGAATTTGAGAACTAACTGGAGAGACATGCTGTACCAAACTAGATTCCCGTTCACTTCCGCCTGCTTAAGTAAGCAGATTCATAAGAATTCATCACAAATGACTGTTTAACTTACCGTGTGTGTGTGGAGGGTGCATAACTCCACAGTTAAAAGCAAACTCACGAAAACCAACACATATAAACCACACACAATATTACTAACACACTACATTACATCCTAACCCAGTTTTCCATATTCCACATAACATCTGCAAATTTAATTTTCAAAAAACCGTGCCGCGTGGTTTCTATATTTTGTCACACGATTCCTTTCCTGTGTGTAGACTTACATACGTTGATATATCTGTTTCAGGTCATTTAGAAAACCGAATTTATCAAGTTGATAATTTTTATCAATCTAGTTAGCGTCGCCTTGACGACTGGTTGCAAAAAATCGAGGAATATCGGCTATCAAACCAGTCACCATGTAAGGTCGGCAGGTAAAAACATCTGGTGTGTGTGGATTCAGAAGAGAGTCAATTGTAAAAATTGTGGATTTCCGCTGGATTAGAACCAGCGATGAAAACAACATGCTGAAACGCTGAAAACGCTCTACTATGGTTTCGGTGCCATCTGTTGAATAGCGGTTGTATACGGCGCGAACGCTGAGCCCACTGAAAGTCAGTTGAACCTGGGATATAAATGGAGACTTTGATAATTCATGCTCCCTGATTCACCATAACACATACAAACGTACAGTTTTTGATGTGAAAACAACTCCGGTTGAGAAATCAAAAGCAATGTGACGCACACACAGATGCTATTTTGTGCCTGTGTGATGTTCATCTGCAACACATAGCTTGCTGATTGATTTTGGTGCGCTGAACACATTTATTGGCAGTAAAGCGTCAAGACTGAGAAACGAGGCTACACAGCTGAGGAGTAGCTCACACGGCTTAGAATGCGTATTGCCAAACTTACAAGAGACAGGAGATAATTCGATGTTAACAGTAAAATTTACAGACATTTAATCTAGTAAGTAATTGTAGATGAGCTGGTTGGGCAAAACCAAGTGAACAACAAGTGCATACGCAGGTTAAGATATCAGGTTTACATCGCTTGATTATCTCGTGTTAATGATACAAATGTTCACAAAACACATGTGCACAGGTGAGTAGTTCCGTGGAACGCTTGACAGAATGGGTTACTATTTGCTACTGGTCACACACGTATTCGATCAAGGTTAGTTATCTGGAAGGTTTTCTCCACTTGTGTCACGAAGTAGAACCAACGCGCCCAGTACAACAATCAGTACACTTGCGTAGATTAGCAGCGGCAAACCGTGTAGAACATGCTGGTCTAATGAGTTCACAAAACTGCAAATGATTCCGCCACCCTTTGACATAGCCAAGACCAGTCCGAGTCCTTGGGTACGAATGTCAGAAGGAAACAGCTCCGGCACGTACAAAACGACCATGTTAATAGAGGCCTGCAGAAGACAGACAGCAATATTGGAGGAAATGATCAGAACAATATCGGACGTGGGTTTATAAAAAATTGTGTAAACAGAGCCACCTGCCAATACGAACAGTATTATTCCGACCAGAGTCATGAGGGGTAGTTTGCGATGTCGAATAAATCGGTATAAAATCGTGAATAAAATCAGGCCAGGTACGGCCATTAGTGCATTCAAGAATCCAACAACATAGACGTAGTGACGAACAGCTCTGGCATAAAATAGTAAACCAACAAAACACATGGACACACCGAACATGATGACAGTAGTAAGGAGCGTTGTCCTAATGAGAAGAGGGTTGGATAACGGAGTACACAGGGAACATTTGGCGGAATGTCTTCTGGGTGACGACTTATCTTCAACACTGTCAGTGAGTTCTATTCGCGCAGCTTCATGACCCAATCGCTCAAGCTGATGCCATTGTGATTTTGATTTTCTAATGTGGTTGATACGATAGCCAGCCTTCAAGACATCCATTCCTTCGGAATACCTTCTTTTGGAGAAAAGCCATCTTGGTGACTCAGGCAAGAAGAAGAAATACAGGATGCTAAATAGACACGGACTCATGACAGCTACATTTAGCCACCGCCAGTACGGTAAATAATAGGCCCACAAGGCCATCAGTCCACGATAGATGAAAGCTATACCAAGCGATAGGGTAGCTCGAAAAGCGGATCGATATTTTGCCAAAGTTAATTCAAGAAGCAAAACACCTGCCACGTTTGCTTTGGCTGTCGAGCCAATACCGACGGCGCCTCTAGCAAGAATATAACTGAGGTAATTTGGTGACAAAGATATCCAAATTCCACCAACGGCTTCGATAAAAGCAGATAGGATCAAAGTATTCTTTCTGCCAAAACGACCTCCGCTCCAACCACCAAATATATTGCCCAGAGCGACTCCAACCATGTATACGGACGTCCCAAACGGCACCAACCAAGCATAGTCGCACACAGTTGAAAACTCTGCAACAACATTTCCAGGATAGTAATATGGGCTGCTTTCATACACATAACCATATTTACAATGTTCCGCAGGAAGTGAATTGTTCAAATACTCTTGCTTGATGAAAAACTGCTCAATGTTCATGTTTTCCCAGTCCGCTTTGTAGCGTGCACATCCGCTGTCATAGCGAGTTACAATGGTCTGATTGTCTTTACCATTGTGCCCCCATGGCCCAACAAAAGCAGCAGCTTGTTGAAATGAAACATTCTTATTTAAGATGAATTGCTCAACACGTTCCTCCATTCGACAACGGTGTGGCGGTGCGGAATTCGCATAGACCGGGAAAGTCATTGTGGAGGTGCTACTGAAAGTAATTAACAACGCCAGTGACCACTGCCAAAGACCAAAAGGCTTTACAATGTCCTCCAAGATTTGGTCCACATTAAACGAAATACCGTTATCCCCATGGAAACAGTCAGGGAGTTTTTTATTGATGGCTTCTTCAGAAACAACAAGGACGTCGGTTTGTTTGCTCTCCATGGTCTGCCAGTCAGTTGGCCGACCAAAAAGCCGTTCCCGTCGAAACGCGTCGAACACGTTCTCGTGATCTAAATACAGATGCCACTCTTAAAGTACGTCGTGGATTGGCCGAATCAGAAAGCTTGACCTTGGGCGGTGTAAGGTTGAACAGTTGATTGTTTTGACCAATAGGATTTCAGTTGTTCGTCCAGTTACGTAAATGACCTGTGCTGTATATTTTTCATTCGGGGTTTCCTACGGAAACAAGTCTCTTCAGAGGATCCGTTCGAGAGGGTGTTTAATGTTTTAGTAACATTATGTGGCTAACTGGAAAGCACATTTTCATTGACGGTGAAATATCGTCACCCTCTGAACTGATTTGATTGCAGATCTGCAATGAAAACAAGTGAACAAAATCTTTAAAGCCATTGTATTATAAACCTCAAAAAGTGACTCAGAAATTGGAAATTCGTCCTAGGGTTCTGTTTTCAAGATCTCCTAAGGTGGTTGTTGGATCAGTTGAAGCTCGTCTGGTACGATTGTTGTCTTTGTTCGGCATCATGCGTAGCGGTGAATTCGTTGAGGCGTGTTTGGTTTGTTTGTAAAAAGCTGATCCTAAATTTAGCTTTCTTAGTTCCTACTATGTACAGTAAACGATCACGATGAATTTTGTACCATAACTGCACAGTATTTACTTTCTTTCTTTTATAACTATCATTGATTGTTTGACTTGTACCTACCTTCATCCGCACCCGACTGTTTTTATAAGCGCATTTCCTGCTGGCTGGTGGCCGTTGGAGGATTCGTGTTTTGGTGATTCCAATCTGAACGCCTTTCCTGTCGAATAATTTGTGTATCCGATTAATTCACATTCAAGGTGAAATAGCATCTTTGTTGTAATTTTATTCAGTAGTACCATATAAATTCCAGTCCTTTCAATCGTCTTCTCTGACGTTTTTTGGACTTGGAAGATAGTCCCGTTAACCTGACCGTCTGAATAAACGTTAGTGGAATTGTCGAGTACGCGTTACTAATTGAATTACCTCTAAATCGCTAGGAACGGTTTAACGGTCGTGTTGAAAAACAGAGTAAGTAGTTTTGAATAGCACTTTCGAAGACATCGCGTGAATTTTTTTTATTGAACGCATACAATGTTAGTCATAAAGCATAACGTATAAACTTTGCGATTTACAGTTAGATGAGACGTTGTGCTAACCTAAGGCATGCACAGTAAAATGTGAACCAGAACCATTAGATGACTTTTGACTAAACAGCCAATATTATTCTGGGGTTGCTGACGTAAAAATCAAACTATCGTCGCATTGTTCATGACATTTTCGATAGGCGCTGGTTAAACTCGCTCCGCACGCCTCCAACTGTTTCACGTAATCAGCTGAGGGAACTGTAAAATCTATGGGACTGGCAACATTCGTTTACCACCTTTGTTGCGTCAGTAAAATCCAATGGCTGAAAACCACAGACACTGCACACTTAAACCATAACGCTGTTTGGATTTGCGATTAAGCAAATCGAAGGTTCGTATCGTTCGCTGAAACGGATGGGGCGCAGAAATCGATACTACTTTCATCCCAAATGTGTTCGGATTTGTCTGGTCCATTTGGAAGCGCTGGTTTGATTGGACACATGAATGACCTTGACGATGTCAGTTTCAACCGGTATAGTATTTCCCCGTGGTATGGTTTTCATACTATACCGGCGAAATATATGAGTTGGTGGCAGTCACCAAGACGGGTTAGACAAGCGATTTTTCCCGTGGCTTTATTTATCACTGTTGCATTACTTGTTATGAGGACCAAAAGCAATCCTCGCCCGAACGCAATTTTCAACGTAGAATCATCCTTAAAATTGGATTTGAATCAACTCCTTAGTCAGGAACTACTGCAGTTACTGAAACAGGATGTCCCTTCTGTTGAAGATGTTGGGGAATCATTTATGGACGACTGGTTCAAGAAAGAGGAAGAGTTCTGCGGTTCTAGTGAGTTAATTTCCTATGACACTTTATATCCCAAAAAGTTCAACATATACTTTCCTTCGAAGAGATTGAAATATTCATGTGAAGCCTTGATTTGTCTAGATATACGTAGAATCGAAAAATTTAACATCTCACCAATTTTGTAGTATTGCGGTTATTTGGCACGTTAAAACACATAAATTTTGGGGCTGCAAGCTCATATTTATTTCACTGAACAATATACCAGCTGGCTAGGGGTTATCCCAGGTTATCTCCAGATATTCACATATCGGTGCCCTTCCTCTGAACTCAATTATGTAAGGTAATACCACAAATTGGACAGCATTTACATTTACTCGCGGCCCCAATATTTAGTTAAATTTTCGTTTTCTCCAGCGCTCAGTAACGTAGCATATCCACGAACCGTAGTGCTCACGCTTGCAACGCGGGCGTGTTGACTTCTACTCATTTCACCTCACACCTCGTACTGTCTCAACCAAACCTTCACCAATAATTCCAAAACATGTAACTGTCTAGTTAACTCTAACGCATAATCCTTTGAGCAACACTCGCAGCAAAATTTCTTGTGCGTCAACTCAGCCTATCGAATAATGACAAGTGATTATACTGAGTCATTTTAATCGATTACGTCCACACATTTTACTTCGCAGTAATCGAGATCATTCGAACTAACACGACCTTTAGTTGAAAACCGGCGGGGACCGTCTGAGATAAAGCCTGCTATTTAAGAGCCAGTGAATATCACTATACAACTGCCAGAATGATCAACTTTCCTCCAAACCTACTGTGAAATGAATACAATTCAGACATGTTGAGGGTGAATAGAGTAGTGTTGGAGCAATTCTTAAATGGATTCTATTTAACAATGATGGCTTATTGAGTTCCTATCTTTCATCAACGTGTCATGAATACAAAACACTCATCAACCGTTGTAATTCGTTTCATCATCGTAAACAAGAGAGCAGTCTATCCGCCATGTACTTGTTGCCCTCTGGCCTGTTACATAGATTTCTATATGTTCCGTGTGATGCCATTTACTTCGCTGACCGACAATCGTCTTCGTAGAATATCGGTGACCATGATACAAACCACCAATGGACGGTGGACTATAACTATCGATCCTGCACTTTATAGTCAACTGGTTTCGGCACTACTGTAATGAGGATAGACGGTCGCACTATACTACTTACACCACTATTCAGTAACAGCATGGATAGAAAAGACCGCGGGACAAATGCGGGAGAAATACCGGAAGGATCATTGGAGGGCAGCATTATGTGGAATAGCTTTCACCACATGACGGGACTGAGACATGGTGTCCAAAGCAACCGGGACATCCCCAGATCAATGTTGTGTGCAAATGAGTGTTTCTGTTCATAGTCTCGTTGAAAAGCATGACTCGTGTACTGGTTTCCCCAAATAAACAACTTCACAACAATAATTTCTGGTGGGTATCAACCAGTGGAAAGTTCCAGTCTATAAGCTGTTCCAGAACTCTCTTTGCAAGTTCCTTCTTCATTAAAAACTCTGTGCACCTAGTTCGTGCATGTATATACCTAGAAGCTGAATAGTTTGAGAATAGATAACAATTTTCTAATCGAAGCCCGACAAGGTTGCAGGAATTTTTTGAATGGACAGACCGGTTTACCTGCGGAATATGACTGGTATGTTGAGTGATTCGTCTAAAATCAGCAACCTGTTAAATGGTAATTATAGAACCGATGCGACCAAGAAAATCACTTCTAGAACGTTAGGAAATCCCAAACAACAGGATTTGATAGACTCTCTGACAGTAGAACGAATTCGACCAACTGGAACCATAGTACTCAGATTGTATGGTTTAACCGAAAGTTCAAAAAAGAAGAATGGCCATCACATCCATTTCTTGGTCTTTGTAATTTTCCGCCTCACCCGATGACACAGTGACTAACGGAGTTGTCAGAACCTTCAAGGGAGGACATCGCAGTATATTCGCTTAATAGTACATATGAGCTGATCGATTTCATCCGGTCGCTGACTGTGGAAAACAAGAATGTGTTTTCCCTCGATTTGTGGTCTTCGTTCACGAATGTACCACTTGTAGAAATCGTTGACTACCTCTGTGGCTATACTCGTTCTGAAGGTTTTAGTGTGGGCTTACTAAAAGATACATTCAAGCAACTGACTTTAACTTGCACATAGAATGTACAGCCTCAGAGTGATTCGAAAGAAGTGGTGCTGTCAGAAGGACGGCGTTGCAATGGGGTCACTGTTGGGTCTATTGTTGGCATACATCTTCATGGTATTGTTGGAAAGAGCTACAATTCGTGAAATGATTGACCGCAGCACATTTTACATGAGGTACGTGAACGAAGTCATCCATTTGGTTGAAGAAACAATGGATCTAGGTAGTCTACTTGCTGAGACGAACACAACACATCCTAACCTCAACTTTACAATTGGGGCTGAGAAAGATGGACGAATATCCTTCTTGGGTGTGGCATTAACTCGTCGTGCACACGGTTCATTTCGGTGGGACATTCTCGGGAAGGGGAATGGGAACGGCCAGTATGCAAATGTTTTTCAGTTACATATTTCACAGGCAGAAAAGAAACCTCATTCGCAGTTAAACACACAGAGCTATGCACACATGTCCTGATGACACGATCGAGGCAGAAATGATGTTTTACGACGAATATTTACAGAGAACGCCTACCGAGAAAGCTTCATTGATAGAAATATGAAACTGACAGAACCGAAATTTAAGCTCCCATCTACGAAAAAAAAGTTGGTTTACATAACGCTAGACTAGTGACTCGTAGATTAGGTGAAGAAATCGAAAGGACTTACAGTGGGGCACAACTGCGAATCTCGTTCGCACCCAACTCAGTAATTCATGCGCAACTCAAAGATACGTCGCTCAAATGTGTGATCTCATTCTGTGTTTACTCTTTCACGTGATCTTGTGCAGCAGTTTTAGTCGAGCGCATGACCAGGCGCCTTTCTCAGAGGACACGTGAGTCCCACCACACATGGCTGATAAAGGCCGAGATCACGTCCATTTTGAGTGCAATTCAGGCGCACCTTGCTGATTTAGGGCAACAAATCCCACCGCAAGTGGATTTCCAGTTCATTTATCTCTTTTCCAGTAGTCAATCCAGAGAAGCCGAATTTCTTATTCTGGCCACTGTGGAAGCGATCGGATTTCGGTCGCACAAACCACAGTTGTGCGTACAGGAGAAACTTATTCAGGCCTTACGGTTACCATGGTCCCCGTTACCCACCTGGCACCCCAGGAGGTCAATTTAGTCAACTTATTGCCCTCAAATTCTCCACCGCGTGAAGTAAGTATGCGACTAATTGGTGTTGATTTTGCTCGCTTGGCAACCATAAAGATGTGAATTATGATGTGATTGGCCGAATGATGGATAATCGGAAATGGGTTGTTCGCCGAAACATCTTTTACCTAAGTGAATGTTGCTAGCGATTTCAGGGCGTGGCTTCGGTCGAACCTTTCTCTTTCTCTGTGAACTGAGCAATCATTTTTTTCAAAGTTTTATCGATTATTTGTCCTTGCACGTAGCATTTGTTCAAACAGGCATTCTCCACAGTTACCTGAATTCGGTGCTCTCCATGTCTGACAATCATCTTTCGATTTGTCGGTTGCAAACCGATTCATATGTGCATACCACAGGACCGTAGCAAACAAGATGTATGCACATATACGAATAGCGCATATAAATTCAGCTATTCTATGTCCGTTTTCGTGGCCATACGATTTACGGCAGTATGACAGTAGATGATTCACTGAAATTTCGAATGAATTATGTTTCACAGATGGGAGTCACTAGGATATCTCGTAGCTTGAGTTCCAGAGTGATTAAACAGTGCGGGCGCTGAACAGACAGAATTAAGTAATTTTTAGGTGAAATCAACTTAACGATTACCTTCGCAGTGGACCGAAAACCGACAATACTAAACAGGTTGTATTTTTTTTAATCAATTAGTTAGAAGGGTTTTGAAATTTTGTGATTTTTCTGCTAAACGGTAATGCCTGGCTCTTGTGCCCGTGTTTCTCAACCAGAAGTTTTGACACTTAGACACTGACCACTTACCAATTGTTTATTAGTTGTGTTCTGTATTCCGACAATTGAGAATTTGTTGCAGCAATTTTTCAGTATGAACTGTGATTGTAGATGAACCTATCCATCGCAACTAACATGCAACTTCATGTTATTGTGTTTTTTCTCGATAGTCAAATCGAACAATTCCAGTCCATTTTCTCGATCAGATTGTCTTGTAGCATGTGTTAACCGTGGGAGCCTGTTAAGTGTGCCACAAAGCCAGAGACGCAATCTGATTGTGATTCCTTATCGTGATCGTCTGACACACTTGGAACAAGTGCTTCCGCGGATACAACAATTGCTGACAAAACAAAACATCTGCTACATGATTGTCGTTGCTGAACAGGTAGGTTGATTCAGTTAGATGCATGAGTCCTTGATTTATGTTCTTGCAACCGTAAGCGCCAGTTTCAGTGCATTTCTGGAATCACCGATACCAGCAAATTATTAACGTTTTACAGGGGTGTATAACTCTCTATAGAAACCAGATAAATGAAACGATCAGATTATCTTACCGACTGCATTCATCTGTTGGATGATCGAAACATTTTTTAGTGATCCTAGCAATTCCACTTTTAATTCACCTCACAATACCGATTACACTGATTTTTTCAAATGCCGCCCAATCGAAGTATTAATTTCTGCTCAATGGCAACTCGAATATGAATGCTCTCCGGACAAACCTGGTCGCCGTTTAGCCATCATTCCAACAGTTAGACAGTGAACTCTGTTGTAAACACACTGTGGTGAATCATTTACTGGTGTAAGCACGGATACCGCCATCCTAGTCTCACGTTTGTACATTCGTCGCTCTAGCATTCAGTCAGCAGTCTAGTTGCTGATTGATTTACAATTTAATATGTATGTATGGGAGTGCGAATGTACGTTCATCTTATATCCTTACTAAAATTCACTCATCTACTGAAACCAGCCACATGCAAAAAATGCAACCGAGTTGAATGCAAAGCTCGTCAACCAATGCTGTTGGTTTTGTGCACAACGTGGTATGGGCTGGACGAATGAACATAACAGCAGCAACACCAGCAACAGCAATAACAACAACAACAACAAAACTCGTGTCTGCACACAAAAACGATAGGGGTAGTAACGCTGTAACGATTTTCTTTGTTCTAGTGAATATGTTGTCCAATATATCTAAGCCTTTGGTCATTAAATTTGGTCACTATGTTGGCACGATGGACGATCTCTAACAAGAACGGAAATGGAGTGTGGTGCTACATTTCGAAAGGGGCTGACTCGAAAATTTGTAAAAACACAGCTGAGAACGATTGCGAATGATGTTCAACTGATATATCACAGAGTTAATGTACTGGAACAAGGTTGTGAAGGAACTGTTAATGAAATCTTAAGTAAAAAGAGGAACCGGAGCGGTTTTATCGGTAACAAGGTGACCAAAAGAATGAAACGACATTACCCTAGCTGATAAATCCGTCACGCGCCTCTAAAACAGTTTTTCTGGTCACCCAGATCATTTTAAGAAAATACACCTTACTAAACATGCTTTTTGTACATTGAAATTGTATGCTTAGACTGAAGTAGGAATGACAATTAGGAGTTGAAGAAATTCATGTACCCTACTGGTATGCGGAAAGATGAACGAACGATCTATGCCACGTGCAAGTATTCAAACAAATGTGATAGTTAAACCAAATATTGCGCCATACCTAAGTAGGAGCAGTGAATGGAAATGTGGCAAAATATAGCTTTCTAAGACCACTAAATTCACTGTGACGCACTTTCACGCCTGATTAGAATAACTATAGTTTAACCTGGGTATGAGATTTCCTGCTTATTGTTGCGTAATGCATTTGATATTCGTTTCGATTGGCCAAGCAAACAATGCAGTAGATTTGTTAGCTTAGAATTCAGTTTGTGGTAGGCCTTTTCTGCCGCTATTTTGAATTTGGATGCAGCCCAGGTTTCTCATGCGTGAATCTGCTCTAAATTAACAAATCTGCCAAATCAGTTATCACCAATTAGGAAAGAATATATATATATTGCAAGGTCTGAGCACTTTGTTTAATCGCTTCACTCGCGACCGAAAAACAGAGTATGTGGAAAATATGGATAGAAACGACACTGAAAAGAATCAACTATAAGGCCTTAGTTTGATGAAGGACCGTTATCAGCCCCAAGGCAGACAAACTGCCTGAGTCAGCATGACTGGACGGTAGATAAATATCAACAGTGTCTAAGAGAATGCGGGTAGTTTCAGATTTAGATTGCAAATTAGCACGTCAAATGAATGATTATAGTAAACAGCGTGAGTTGCTTCCATGATGAGCCTTTCATGTGACGAAATAGGATTTCGCTTTACGCGTCTGGTTTCGAGTGCCTGTTGTATCATCAGACAACCAAACCACTTAGGCATTTGTCTGACCATTCTTTATCGTAAGCATCGATCTGTTTTGCAGATATGGACGTCACTAAAACTACAAGTGAACTGATATGTTACATGAGGGGTAGGTCGTATTGATATGTCACTCTCTGTGAACAAGCTGAGCAAATCTGTAGCAACCAGAATTCAGCCACAGAGTGGATACGAGTCAGAGCAGTTGTGATATGGTCACTTTTAAAACCTATACCCAGAAAGATCGATATCTCAGGCACTATGCATACAAATATCTTTCGAATTGAACATCATTCAAATCTGATCACAACAGTTCCATTCAGATAGACTTTCTAGCCAAGCTCTTCCAAAAACAAGCGCTAGACTCGAGTGTCGCTCTCCTTAGAGTTCGTTAGTAGTGCATATCATTGCCATGGCCGGAATGTGAACTTCGGCCGAGCTTTCATAAGGCAACCGTGTTGATCCTTGCCACACTGACCTCACATTAAGCACGACCAAATCATTAAATCTGGAAGCTCAGCCACTTTCGCCTGCAAACTGTTGAAAGCGTGGCCACAGTTTAAAGCTTGGCCATGACAAGGATATGCACTACTGGCGGGCTCTAATGAGTGCGAAACTCGAGTCTAGTGCTTGTTTTCGAGAGAGGCTGGCTGGAAAGTCTATCTGAATGGGACAGTTTCGATCAGATTTGTGATGCTCATCTTGAAATTAACCAGATTCTTGACTACCCATCAGTACCAAATATCTTTGTCACTCCCTGAGTACTGAGTCTATCGAGAAACTTCTGAAGATCTCCGGCTGTGGGTGACTTATTTTTAAGTCTGTTCTAGTTCTTAGCAGTGATCTGTCAGGCTATGTGGGACGCTTTGTAACAACTCGGCACAAAAGCAGAAAGTTGTAGCAACTGACTCGTTGAGGCACACTGGGTGTTGGTATCAACCATCTTGTCTTCTGACTTACAGAATCACAGCAGATAGCTCCCGTGCACACAACTGAAAAGTCTCTGGGGTAATCAACTGGGATTTACAATTCTAGACTAATTGTCACGTACACAGCTTGAACGTTCAACAGTGGTATAATTGGACTGGAGCGTAAACTACCTAGGAAACCCAGCAGGAGCAACTGGTCTCCGGCATGTTCGCTAGATTCCACATGGTTATGTCACTGTTTCGCGTCCAGCCGAAACCCGGATTACTCACAGTTTGATCACTTTTAGAACAAACAGGGTTCACGTCACTCACCATTGTGCTCCTGTGTATCCCAAACGTCCCACTGGAAATCTAGATTGGGGATCACATAAGGTATAACTCCAGTTGTTAATACGAACTGTCGTCAAGTCTCCGGTGGCTCCCACAATTTTCTTCATCTATTCTAAAACAGCCACTTGACTCACTTTTGTTAAACGAGAGTATTTGTCTGTGTGTTTACATCCTCGTTGAGCAAGAGTTTTTCGGATGCAGAGGTAAACCATTTATTTTTATCATGAACCTTCGAGTAGTTGAAGAAATTAGGAAAACAGGCCGTGTGTTATATTGGTGTTACTGTTTCAGCTGTTCTAACATCAATCCAACTGACTCACGAACTGTACGATCGTGAAGCGATTATATACGTACGTTTTGTGTACAGGTTGACATCCAGAGTAAGCAGTCCGGATGTAGTGGTATGGTACTTGCCGAAATTAAGATACCTTCTTGTTAAGGCGTTGCAATAACGAATCTTGAACCTACGGCTTCCTTACTGAAAGAGCTGTCTAGAAGGTCACCTGTGGATAGTGTGAAAATCGCATCAACTGAGTCTATTACTAAGGGTCAGTAACCAACATACTGTTTCTTATGTTTACTGAATCCCGTAGTTTCAGGTCGACTGCGAAGTCTTGAAGTGCTCGATCAAAGTTAACCTAAAAAAGTCCTTGCAATCTGAGCAACACTCATAATCAAGCCCGCTTAAGAGATTAACTATTAATTCGGCTGTGCTCAGTGTGAAGTCATTGGCGTGACACAAACACCAACGATTCATGGGAAAGTGCAGAGCAGGTAAATACTGGACCTGCCAAATATACACACCAGTGAGTTCCATTAAAAACGAAACTCAATCTTAGTGATCGTTCTAGGACAGAGTTGACTAAACAGTTCATCCGAGTAAGAAGGTTGGGATCAACTTCCGGTTTTGTTCGGTTCATAAGAAATTTATACCCTAAGAACTAATGGTTGATCGATTTCCTTGTTTCAAACACCCATTCTCTTAGTAAGCCTGTATTCTCAAAGAAGCATTGTCTACACACATTGTGCAGTATTTGAGCATATCACCCGGACGATCTGCACGAATTTTTAAAACCATCACATGAGGCAAGTGCCGTGTTCAAAATCCAACTAGCCTAGTAAAATGGGTCATCGTTTCACGAGTCCCCGGCAGACGTTCAGCATATTCAACTGGAAACTGAGATTGGAGACAATCTACAGTAGGCACCGGAAGTGAGGCTGACAAATGGCAAGTTAAAAATACGATACCTCCCTAACCGATTTTGTCATCATGATTGTTCGTTTATTAAACGATAAGCAATAAAAAATTATATGCATGAACAAAACAGACTTACCAATCACCAGAAGACTGATCGAAACCCAGTAGTTCTTCCATGGAATCTGAAACACGTCGCACTGTGTTCTCAGGATCGTCGCGCCATTGGTGGACTCTGACGTGACGTGGAAACAATAAGCGTCGCCTGACATTTCTCACTTTTGGGGCCTCATTACTGAGCCGTGTCGTTCCACGTCCTGTCAACATATCTGCGATGAAGACAACTTGCTGCGTTATCAAAATCGACGTGGACAGCATGTTCACAAGTGTTATCCAAATTAAGGCGCTTTGTTTCCTGAAAACCTGTTTCGTGCTGAAAAACGTTATGTCCAGGATGAGAATGCCGTTTACTTTGGATCAACACAAAACGTTCGCACCATACTGATTTCAGTCCGGTGATAACGAACTAGAACGTGTCGACACATGCGCACCGATTGAACTGGGCAGAGTGAGGGGCATGGAGCACTTCTTACAATTATCGTTTTTGTTCGCAAACTGACCTCTCCAGGATTGTACAGATTGTAAGTGTAGATGCCACGAATGTCGGTTTGGCTTCGATAGTTTCACCGAGGACACGTCGGACTTGTGAACCTTTGGGTGGATGGTTCCACCTGTGTGTGTCTCAAATTTTTTCATGCTGAATTATGTTGGATCACATTCTTCTCAGTTACGTTTACTAGACAGATGCCGCGCACAATTTTATGTGAACAGATCCATCACACTGGAACCAAAGTGCACTCCTGCAGCTACAGTTTAGAGCCCATTTGTGCATCCCGTGCAATAAATTTTCCGCCTTCATCGTTGATATTACGTAACTGTGACTAGCGTCTAGATGCGTAGCACACCAAAATATCTACTGTACAGTGCTCCATTATACACGAACCAGAACCTTACCTCAGTGAGACAATATTCTGCAGAATGTTTTACCCGATCCCGTGGCTACACTTGACAATCGTGACAGAACAATCGGTTAGGGAAATATCGCATTTGAACTTCGCCATTTACAATCACAGACGCATGCTGGGTCCAAGTCCCGCATTGTCTTTTAGGCGCTGAGAGGGGTGCAACATCGACGTGTGTGAACGGCCTGTTGTTGTCGCTCCTGGATGACGATTACCAAAACACTGGGTAAATGGGGCCGAACGGCTGGGCTGGAAATTGACGTATACTTCAGCCGTCTGTTGTGCCCGCCCGTCCGCTCACCCGAATCGGTTTGACGACGTGCCTGTTGGGTAAGCCCTGCGGTTTGGACTCCGGGTTTTGCTGCACGATCCACAGTTCTGAGACATACTAAATGTATTTAAATGGGAAACTCGGTTCAGGATCACAATTGTCCTCCCGTTCTCGCTGTTCCCACTACCAGTCATGGGTCATAACCGGTATGATGTCTGTTTAACAGAGGAATGATGGGACGCTCAGTTTGTGCACACAGTGTTGTAATTAGGAGGACAGTTTGCAACCAATGTGAACAACGCCAGCAGTAGCTGACTAATGAGCTCTGAGGAAGAGCAGTACTTTGGCGAGCTACACATTTATCCACGGCTGTTACCATAAGCCGGCCTCTTTGCAGGTACGACTCGCCTTCTCACCAATTCTAGCACAACTGTGCTCACCCTGGGCCTGGTACGCTTCTACAAAATGCCCATGATGTTCTGCCTCATCTGCCCTCAATCTCATTGTGAAACATGCATTTGCTAGATTGTGTTGTCAAACCTTCGGCAATATAGATACCCACCATTCACCACATTTCTAGGCTTCTTTGCCAAAACACTGTCAGATGGACCCAAATAGAAAATTTTGTGCATAAGCTGATGTGCAGACATGCTCCTCATTCAAATCAGTCTTTCATTATAAATTACATCAATGAAGTAGGTAAATATAACTTTCTGAGAACTTATTATTAATACTATAACTATTATTATTATCCTTTTTAATACCATTAGTAATAAACAGAGAACCCATCTCAAATTTGTATTTTCGAATCTGTGATCACGTGACTGATAGTGTGCGAAGTTCAGATTGTTAGTGTCCGCTGAATAACACGTATTGCTCTTGTGTTAGATTTCTTTGATATTTGCTTGTTAGGATGAATAACCGTCCCTCGCAAGTGAAATATAGAGAAGCAGTGGCTCTTTTTTTACAGATTGAAACGCTCCTTTTCAACCGGAATGAGATGTGTGCACGCACACACTGGCAAGCCAGAGCCATGATGAGGTTCACTGGGCAACGTGCGTTCTAAATGTCTGAGTACACTGGTATAAAACAAAACACTGCCTTTCATTACATGCAAGAGAAATAGTTTTCAAGGATTTTTCACTGTAATAAGTCCGACTCCAACTCAGCAAACCAAGGAACCTGACACGTATTCCGTCTCATCCTCGGTGAAATATGGCAATATAAAATTGAAGATGTGATAGGAGATGAAATACTCCACGCCGACTGGGTGGCCTGCCTAAGTTACCCAAGTTGGGTATTCTGGTACAGTTCTCCTGATCAGACACATTGCATCTTCACTGCAAGTGAATCTAACCTGTACGGATGGCTATTGATTTGTTATTTAGACTTGTTGTTGTATGCAGACAGATGCAGTTATTGATCAGTTCACCCATTTCTGAAATATCAGTCCTCAAGTAACATAGAATTGGGGCATTTTCGGTCGTTCAGCTTGATAAATGAAAATATCATAAAACTGCAAAGAAAATGTCTCCTCTTTGTAACTTTTATTTCACTTTTTTTCTATCGTATGGTTGATTCCATAAATGGCTAGAATGTTAAAAAAACCGATCGAGAACGTCTGAAAAAGATCTGTATTTAAAATAAGCCATCCTTCAACACGGGCTATGGTCGAAATATGCAAAAGATGTATGACGCTCAAATCTTCGATAATTCGGCACTACCTTTTCGCATACCTTCTGCTTCCTATGCTTAACTTGCTTGGTATGTTCTCGTAATCGATTCACCTTGTGTTTCCAATAAGCAGAGGTCCAGCGTGTGCATAATTAGTAGGACACCTTCGCGGAATCCTGGCAACCCACAACTTTCCGGCTGATAAAAATCGTGATCTCATTGCTATATAAGTCAGTTTGAACGTTGCTGTCTCCAGAATGATCACTTTATAGGTGACACTTGAGGGGGTTTATTCACGTTGCCTTCCCGTTTGAACCATACAGGGAAAAGCAACGAGTGCGTCAGATTACTCATCTTTTCCGAAATCAAGATGTGGCAGTTTTGCGGGCTCTGACTCTATCAATCAGTCTACCTGGCCCCCTGACGTCTAAGCCCTAGTATTGAGCTGTCATACTTACAGACTTACAGCTGACTGACTGAGAATGTGTGCTAATTCTACTTGAGGGAAATTCCCGTGTTCCAATGTATCGAATCTACTCGGCACAATTCAGGATACCTTCGGTTTCACCAGACAATTACGGAAATAACCATCTGTACTGCAGGTTGCGATGCAGCGTGCGCAGTCTTGGTGGTCGCCAGCATTCACTGCAGAGATAGTCGAGAATGAATAAGAACAGCTTTCGGTACCTACGTCAATAAATGACTGCTGTCACCGCCATGGCTTGCTACATACTTCAGCCTTCCCGCTCACTCCTTGGCAGTTCTTCCATTAGATGTCTGTGAACAGAATTATTCACGTCGGTACCAGGGTCTTCTCAGTGAACGTCAAAAATAAGACCGAGATGATATGGCAGCAAGTAGGATGTCTGACTGACATTCTACATTCTAATATGTCATTAACCAGAATATCCAAATGATTATCAATGCAAATGACAACTAAAAGTTAGGTGGGCTTTGTCGTCTAGTGATTATTTCAAGTATCTATCTGTTCAGTAAGATCATGTTGACATAAAGAACTATGAAGAACTATTTGATACGTGACATGTCCAGCAGTCTGAGGTGCAGCTGCTACATCGATTACCCCTAACAACCCCACACTTCAGCTAACGCAGGTTTAGTTTGTATGGACCAAAGTTATAAACCAAATGGGAAAAGGTCGGCCTTCTGTTTAACCTGCTGCATCGTATAGGAGTACACTGGCTGAGTGACTCCTCACCCACAAAAAATAAACCAATGTGTTGTCACTATGGCCGCTCCAGTAACCATTGGTCACGTCACCTTTGATGAACACGACCCGTTTACTCAGTCACCATTCGCCCCGACTTTCATTGGTTACCCTGTTAGCACATTTCCATCCTGCTCGGTACACTGATCGATGAAAACAAAATGGTTGATGGTTGTTTGGAATGTGCGAAATAAACTGTTGAAGTCAGTTACGAACCTCTAGCATCAGTTGCAACTTTTAAGCATATGGCTCATTCGCAGGTAAGATTAAGACGACATTTGCTGGAAATGTCTGTGATTATGTGGACTACCCCAACCGCTTAAACCTTCTTACTTCAACATGAGACAAGTGATTTAACAATTATCACGTTACTCCACTCAAATAGTCACCCTACCTGTCAACGTCTCCAAACTTATAAACAGTATGCCACGAGCACGTCTTCATGAGAGAGTTACATGCTTCAAATACGTCTAACATTATCCGGCGATTGTTAGGAGAGGATATCATCAAAATAACCTAATCAGGGCATCGGTGACGGCTGACGAAATCGTTTATCAACTAAACACTAGCGTGCAAAGTTTTCCAGTTGAAACAACCAGAATGGGGGGTGAAGGTGGGCGTGGGTATCGTGCTAGCCCGATGAACCAATCAGAGTGCAGCGGCTATGGAACTGACCATACTGGGCCTGAACCACTGGAGATTGGTTCAACGTGTAGTTGGCTGGATTTGACGGCTAACTCATGATATATATTCACATGCATTTCATTCATTTTTCGAACTGGTAATCGGCATTACAGCGTGTTCTTCTACGCAGTCGTGTTCTGCCTGACTCCGCGCTAGTAGACTGGGTGAAGCCGTACAGCAAAGGTCCAAGTAAAGCATCCAAGCCGGGACAGAACGTTTAACAAGAAAAAGGCACGTTACATCAATGATATCTCAAAAAAGTGGGTAATCCAGACCTAGTTTCGCTAACACAAGACGTGCTGACTTGTCAGGCAGAAATAGCATAATGTGGGTCAGAGGCTTGGGTAGGTAATGTTAAATCGGGCCACAATTGAATCGGCCTGAATAGCCATCCGTTATCTCATACCTAGTGCATCTTGCGTCTCTGAAAGTGTTCGACAGACTATATGAAACATCTGTTTCATGTTCACTGCTGCCTTTTCCCGATGGCGCTTGGAGATAAACGTGATTTCGATCCTTTACGCTAAGAGAATTCAAAGTGACAGAATACAAAGGAAGTTAACATCTAGATCTTCCTGACTGGTGAGAAAGCTAAACACAACATTGGGGGTTTGAGTTTGACTCAGAAGAATACAGTACGGATTGACAAGAGAATGCGACCTCAAACACTCCACGTGACACTATAGCATCAAATGTGGAATGTCGCGCAAGCGAGTAAAGCCTTACTAAAGTATATGAAGGAGTGTCAGTCGATGATAGGGTTTATCGTTTATTACCGACCAATTACGCAGGAAGACATCTGGTTGGGAAAACAGTTGGTTAATGAGATGAAAGCCAGTCAAGTTCAAACCCTGCCATTCAACTCAAGTTGCCACAAAGAAGTCCCTATTGTGGTGGATTGTCAGGTCGGAGGTGCGAGTTTTCGAACGCTCGGCCGAATACCTCAAAGCGGGGATGTACGTTCAGAAGCCTGCTGCGATCGGTTCAAGAACAACGTGCGCGACCGGATGAGTCATCGCTCGACTGGATCGGACCAACGGGCGAGGCAGGGCAGGCGAAATACGACAGACGGCCAGATCGGAGGCGTGCTTTTTCCAACATTTAGAGGAACATCTCGACACGATGTTAGAATACGGTCAAGGCCAACATTGGGTGGATGGCGGACAGCACGAGCAGCCGGACGAGCCATCGCGCAACTAAATCGGACAAACAGACGAGGAGTGGCAAACGGAAAACCCCCCGATAGAAGGCGCCCATCACACACGTAAACCGGTCAGAAGTGCACACGACGTGTGAACGGAAACCGGGGAGTGTTGTGGGTTGGAATTATGACTCATAAACGAGAGAGCGCGCGTTGCATGTGACTGGCGTTTTGGACAATAAAGATTGTGCCTTACTGGACGCCTTCTCGCTACACTATCACTGAGATTTTGCTATGCGAAACTGAAGTTACCCAAAATTGGATGACCGAAAGTTTGTGAGCTGAATTTTAAACTTCTAACTGGTTAAACTGAACAGATGGGGTGCTGAATGGATCTACTTTCAACCGATCACAGTCATACAGGATTTCTTTCTTTGGTGTGTTGTTTTAATCCTGTAAACTCTCACTTTTATTTGATATGCAAAACTGTTATGACGTACCTCAATCATTAGCTGAATATTTAGTCTCTCAAAGAAATAAATGTTTCCATGGTTGACAGTAACCAACAAGAGTGCCCGGGGATTCATAGTCTCTCACCGTTACCGGTTAACCTCAATTAGGAAGGGAATGCACGCACCGTGTCACGGACTTGTTAATGAGCTTGTGTTTTGCTGGGAGTTCCAGCTAGTAACTTTAATCACTTCGTGAACATCTTTCGAAAATGGATGAATTGGTAAGCGTGCAGTTGTGAGGAGATCAAGGACCAGCTGTCCAGTGATAAAAATTATTACTAGACAATTTTTCATAGTAGCCCAACATAAGCACACTTTATCTTTACAGCATCTGGTGATTGGGATGAACACATGCACATATCTAAGTTGGGCTATAGTGTGTGGACAAGAGTACAAATAACATATCTTACGTTTTGGTTCTCCATTGATTTTGCATATGGGAATGCTGTAAGTTCCACAAGTATGCAACAAAATGGTGTTCCAAAGCAAACATTATTATGAGAAAAAATACGCGTAGCAAACAGGTTAAATACGACACATTTATATGGGTTCGCTGGGGGTAGTATTGTAGCGAGAAGGCGTCCAATAAAGCACAATCTTTATTGTCTAATACGCTAGTCCTCATGCCACACGCGCGCTCGCGTATATTGGTCATCATTCCGGACCATAACACCCCCAGGTTTCCGCTCACGCATCGTGTGCACTTCTGCCCGGATTATGTGCGTGATCGGCGGCGTCTATCGGGGGTTTTCTGCCTGCCATTTTTCGCCCGTTGGTCCGATTTCGTTGGACGGTGACTCGCCCGGTCGCTCTTGTTCTCCTTCATCTATTTCCGCTGGCTTCTGAACGTAGTCCACTACCGCTTCCCGATATTCCTGCGAATGTGGGAATAATCGCGCCTCCGATCTCGTCGTCTCTTCTATTTTCCCTGCCATGTTTCGCCCGTTGGTCTGCTCTAGTCGAGCAATGACACATCCGGTTGCCCCCGCCGTCCCCGATTTGCTCGTTGTGGGGTTTTGGACGTGCCTCTTTCCCGCGTCGAGGTATTCCGCCGAGTGTTGGAATACCCACACCTCCGGCCTGAGTATCCACCGCAGTATGTCAGTGGGGTGAGGGATGGTGATCATTTATTGTTCAGTGTGTCAAACTCGTGATATCTAGCTGTGTAGCACCAGTGAATTGGATTGTAAACGTTATGCTCACAAAAACGTCTGGTCAAAACTTTGAATCTTCCGTGGCCCTGTATCGATAGCCCGGATCGATAGGAGTACCGATAAGGGCATGGTAATGCATGAAGCGGCGTTTCGTCCTGAATGACTATGACCCACTGACGGATGAGTCAGTGCAAATCTCAACTACTTGGGGATACGCTACTTGGCTTTAGTTTTAAGAAATCCGTCTGTCCTATCAATGTATGTGTTTCTGCAACTGTAGAAGGCTGATAGATACAATGGCTGGTAGAAATGATGGTTGGGAACAGTGGTGGTGGTGTTCGTAGCCCAGGTTGATGGTTTTGGTATTGATATGTTCGCCGAGCTTGGCATTTAGGCTGCAAACGTTTCATCACCAAGTGAGGTGACATCATCAGTGAGTGAGTGTTTCAGCGTATAGTTTTTGAAACACTGACGCACTGATGATGTCACCTCACTTGGTGATGAAACGTTTGCAGCCTAAATGTCAAGCTCGGCGAACATATCAATACCAAAGGCTGGTAGAAAGCATAATGATTTTGCTTCCTGACCGTGAGTAGAGTCAACATAATCTTTTGTGAGATCAGGACAAACTTTGTTGCTTGAACGCGGTACTGAATGTCTTTCCATAGATGTTCACCAGGCTATCACCTTTGAAAGGCAGTTTGATGTAAAGAACTTTTCTTAGGTACTTCCACAGTTGCATTTTCCCCAGATAGGCCTAAAATCTGCTCAGAGATTACCACAATTAAATGTTGTTAATTAGTTATACGGGTTGGCTTCCATAAACAGCACGTAGTTTAAGATTTTCCGCACACATTCACGCAGAAGCCCATTCTCAGATCCAACTTTTTGTGTGTAGTTCGGTGCTGCTCCGTTCAACAAGGGAAAAATGATGAATGCCGCTTTCGTGCAATCAGTGAATTGGTTCCCGTTTCACTGTGTCACCTTTCATGATGTTGACCTGATCCCATTGTCAGATGAGGTACCCTACAGCTGCTCACAATTCCCTCGCCACGCAAGCGTTCAAATCAATAAATTTAACAACAGGTGAGTCACAACTGAGTTAAACGCCTAGCACCATTGTCCTGATAGACAGATGCAAGAAATTTTGTATTTTGTAGTCCATCGTGAAAATCTTATGGTAAGAATGATCTCGTAATCATGGTTGATTTTTATATAGGGAACGAAAACTTCGGCAAAAAAACAGAACTCCGAAATAGCTAACATCTGGAATGTGATTGCTTGGTGCGTAAACACTGGTAAACCACTAGGCCCATCCCTTAGTTGTCGTGCTTCCGTTTCTCATAGATTTGACTCTAACATCCGGACATGGTTGGTCTAAAAACTAACAAGCTTCCACTGCGGTCCGTAAAGGGTTTGAGGGAGGTTTCGATCGAGTTCAGTTTATGAGGAATGCAAACGGAGCAGTTGAAGGAGCAAATCGTACACCTCCAAACTAGCTCAGTGACTACCAATTCGTCGTCCAGTGAATGGAATTCATTTGGTAAAGCTAAGGAACGGGTAAAATTGACTTATCACTATTGAATTGTTGGATCATGTTAAGTTTTCACCTTCCTACTGCAATGCAACATATTGTAGGTTTTTCTGCCTTAAGTCGGCGTTTTCTACTAGGGTGTCAAGTTTACAAACTTGTCATCGTTTGTGGACAGCGATAAGCAACGAATCCGCCATCGACCTTGAATGTAGGCTGCTTTTCTATGCAAACAATCTGACTGTTTTGACTACTATCAGTGTGTCAGGCTGAATGGACTCGCCGGGAATGACAGTGTGTCAGTCCGCCCGCTGTGCGCGTCACTCGATCGGCCTGTAGTGAGAAGAGAATGCAGTACATGTGTGCTCTCGTTTCATGTGAATATGTTTGGCAGTCAGCGCTTGTCAGATGAAATGAGAGAGTTAAATACCGCAAAGCAACAGGTTTACAGACCGACGAATTGGTTTCAATCCTTCACGCCTTAATTACACAATCAGTCCCATGAAATGGAAATTGATTAACTCAGCATATAGAACTGTTCGATATCTTTGGTAATCGCCTGCAGTTTCGGGTTGCGATTACGTGACCGGTTGCAAAGATATGTTTGGGGACCGATAAAGCCTAGTTCTAATTGACTGATGGTGCTCTCGGCATTACTCAATCTTGTCACGTTGTACAAATTTTTGACTGTGTCGCCCATTATCAAGAGAAGTGTTTTTTTTCTAAATCACCGTGATTCATATCAAGTGGATCGTGTCGGTTAGACCATGAGCTGCTGCTGTTTCCTACTCTAACCATGCAGTCATTCAGACCGATCCCCACAACTCTAAGCTAATTTGTCTCTAACTTCCGGTCCCATCAGATTGCCATATGTGAAGTTGATTGGCGGAATTCTTTCAATTCCGGTGAAACTATTTCTACGAGTTAATGGGTTCTCTAACCTCTACTGGGGTTGGGGTGCCGAAGATGATGACATGTACGAACGGTAAGTAAACCACTTATGTAAAGAGATATCGAAAGACATGTGGTCTTTTTATCTTCCACCAGTGACTTGTGTATTTACCTAAAAGATTGTAATATCGTTGATAAAAATGAGGGGCGAAATTGGAAATCGCAATTATGTAGCCCTGTCCTACCTGATCATTGTTGATACAGGAAAGAAACACCATGTAAATCAGAGATGCACATTTTTAAGAACACTGAGAATGCATTTTATACAGTGACTATGAAACACAGTCGTTGGTGGTAGAGAATGCTATGTGTTTTTTGACTTCCAATTATCATATCTTTTTCGTTTATTCACACTCGCTCGCAAGACATTATAAAAATGTTAGTGAAGAGAAGTTTGGCAGTAAAGGTCAATCAACTTCGATACCAGAAACCATAAAAATATCGTGAGCTGGGTAACGTAGTTGAAGATATTAATCCATGATTTATCACGTCGTTTGCCTTTTGCAGGGATTCAGCCTCACTGATATAGGGTACGAGATGATCAGTCGACTAATTCCGTGATGGCCGTTCTGATCTCCTGCCTGAGACGTTAAGAGAAACCGTGTCTGGTCGTAATTGCAAGATCAAACGTAATCGTTTCTAACATATCTGTGAAATAAGGGTGATTAATGTGCAACGTGCTGAAATCGTGGATTCCGGATTACCCTAATAACTTACCCAGTTACTCATTTGCGATTGTCAATTGCTCACACGGTCCAGTCACCCTGGATTTGAATGTTTTAAAACAGTGTGTTAAAAAATTGGCGCATTTGTTTTCCTCTTTTTCCGGCGCCTTTTCTTCGGTTAGTGAGAGATTATATGACCTCAAAATGTACACTTTAAAGCCTCAATGTAGACTGGGGATGTGATTTTGTTTAAAATCATCATGGGAGTAGTAAGCTTCGATGATAAGCCCAACTGCCATATTTAAATGTTCTACCATGGGTAACTTTTTACCTAGTCTATGTTAGGCTTGTAATTTCTCAGAATAATTCTAGCAATATGGGGTTGCTTATGAATATACTGCCAACTTCATGGCATACGTTTATATCATCAGTTATGCATACCGTCATCTTTCTAATGTCTACCTACCGTTTTGCCTCTACAAAGTAACCGTCAGTCAGGCGACTACCGTATGATTTTGTTAATTTCTTTTTTAGGCCTAGTCAAAAGCGAATTTCCCCAAACTGTTTCCCGCAGTATGTTTGGACAATAGAATGTCACGTGAATGGAAAACTCACCATATTTAGTGTTTCCTTATATATGCTATGTTCTCTTTTCTGCACCCATCTTATTTACAGACTGATGGCAAACAAAATCCCAGTCACCCGATCTGACCCGATGGTGTCAAAGTTCAGAATGCTCCCTCACAATCCCAGTCCAGCTTCCTCGGTTGATTTCAGGTTAATGCTTGTTTGTTTATAGTGTCGAATGAAGTAACTGGTTACAAACCAAAAATCAGAAACGTTGCAATGTACACTGTATCACTACTATAGGTCGTTTTGATATAGTTTATCAAGCACATACTATAATGAGGCGTATCTATGGTGTAACATAAAGAGACGAGCAAAATTGAATACACAACTCGAATTTCATAATCAGGTGGACTGCTGTGGTGTAAGTGCTACCAGGATGGATGGAGTGTGACATTTGTAAAATCATTTCTTAAGTATCATCCATTCTCCTATCCGAAGCGGTATCCAGTGCCCTGCTACACAATCTACTCGAAACGTTTTGTGTGAATTGCGTTGTGGCCGACAGATTAGTAACCGCTGTGAAAGCAACAAATCTGACTACTATAAGTTTACACTGGAACCTGCACTAGAATTAAACAAACCATTAGGCCTTACTTTGTCTCAAACTAATGCCGGAATGTGCCAGTGGACCCGTTGACGTAAATTTCTCTCTATTCATTTCAATGCGAGTCGCCAAGACCCTATACATGAAAACCTAAATACAATGTTTTTGTGTGCAAGTGCCTTCCTAACGCCTGCAGATTAGATGATCGAAAGAAAGCTGCTCACTTTAATTCACACTTAAGTACATTTTTAACAAGTACAAGCTCATAACTAAACGTGACAGTGTCTTTCTGAAATGCATATATTTTCTCGGTTTACAATGTTATGTAGAACTGAATGCAGAGAAATGTTAAAACTACGATAAACAAACAAGGTAAATTGATGGACAGTGATTACACAACCACTGATTAACGCTCTTCTAGTGAACACGAGTTAACCAACTGGTCTGGAAGTATATCCACGTAGTTGGGGAGGGATTTCGAAATACACGGAAGTACTTCTCCGAAAAGACTCCAAAACGGGAAAACCAATTGAGCTTTAAACAAACTAGTTGGTTGTGATCCTTGGTATACGACTACCTGTCTTAGATCGAACGAACTGAGTTGTCCCGATGGCTGAATGGACTGTCTACTTTGAGTAGAAACTCACGGACCGAAGTTTGATTTACACCTTACTCTTCCTCTCGAATACAACTGCCTCTGTTGATTATATCGACTTCAGTCGTGCTTTATTTTTACGCACCCACAATTGGTCATCACATATTTTGGACATGGTATGCGCGAGTAATGATCAACTGCTTTCACGATCATACAATGACTCAGGTCTCGTCTGCTTTAGTTGTCGCTATAGTTGAGACCAGCTTGCTTGATCGGAAGAAACCGCCGAGTTAAATGCTAATTCCTAGTAATAAACACAATTACGGATTTCTTATGATCATGATCTGAAAACAGCCAGTTTCCGATTGTGATTTCGAGGTATGTGTGAGCCCCAGAATTTCCACTATCCAGTACATTGACCTAACTGCTAAAAACATACCGATACTTGTTGCTTTAGCAAGCTGAAATTACAATCGGTCGCTCAAATGTCCATTCTTGCAGTTAAGTGTAACAGTGGTTTTATATGGTCGTTCTTGAGGTAATTCATGTAACCTAAGTTTTAAATCGCATTCTATTTTCACACCGATCTGTTGTTCTTGAATGCGAAGATTTCGAAACCAGTAGTAAACCCTGAATTTGTGATATTTCACAGGACTGTTTGTAAGCTAACTAAAAGCGAGTTCCGTAAAAACGATCTGTCCTAGGGTACTGTTTAGTGAGCAATATCTGTCAAGATGACAGATCAAAATACCGATTTTCTGACACTGGGTTTCAAGAGAAAGAACACTATCCCTTGTATTTTTCAGCTATAGAGATGTATTGAAAACACTGAGTTCCCTTGATGCAGTTCACCAATAGTGATAGAAGACATACATCGCGAGATGTTAACATTTCGTTTACTCTCTTCAGTCACGGACGTAAAACATTAGAATATATAGGACATGCGGTTAGCATGTAAACCCAATGGTTGAATGTTTTTATTGTGTTGCTAACCGCATGTCCTATATATTCTATACAAATGTAATCTGCGTCAAGTGACTACTTAAGTTGGCCACATTCCATTAGATCCAGATGACCTCAGTTGGCAGAAATGGTACACAGTTATGGTTTTTACTCTCAGTATTCTAAATTTATCTAACAAACAATTGAACCTAGTTGATTCCTTCTCTATCATTTCACGCATACCTGAAAGCTACTCTTCTTGTCATAATGACAACGCCTTTCTCCTCATTTTCAGATCCCGGATACTAGCTTTTAGTAAAACACGTCATCGTCTGGATGGACTTAACAGTTTGAACTTTTCAGTCATACAATCATCTTTTATCAAACGAGTGCGCAATAAAACGTTGGAAGCGTGGCCGGAGACAGATGGCTACAGCAAAGGAATGACTCGTGTTCACCATATTCAAATTGATCTTGGAGATGCACCAAGCTGGCTAACATCAAACGCCTCTCCAACAAACCAACAGACTATTGTATAAATAAAAAAGAGGGTTTACAAAAATGATAGGCTTGTATTGTTATCAAGCATTTAAAAAATGTCACTAAGTATCGCATTTTCGTGAAATGAAACACGATCAAAAAGAACATTTAGCATTATTCTGATTCAAAACAGCTTCCGGTTTGAAAGCTCAGGAAAGCTCATCCGAAGAAGTAGTCGGGTGCATAACTCGGAAGCTGTTCGGTATTTATTTGACAGGAACTTTACTCGGGAATCATTAAGCCTTATCTAGCCAACAACCATACGTAATCTTTTTCACGTGTTAGTCTTTCGAGAATTTCGCACAACACATGTCGGAGAATCAATCTTCAGGGTCACTTCGGCACCGACAGATTCCCCACCACTGAGAACCCAATACCGTGGGACCCAGAATGCCTCGGTCTCTAGTCGATAGGCTAGTTCCGATAGTTGTTCCAAAGCTACAGGAAGGTCGTCATTGATGAGAACATAGTCCCATAGATGCCCGTGCGTCACTTCAAGGCGAGATGCGATTTGGATCATCTGTTGCATTTGAGATTTCTGTTCCACAATTTTTAGATACAAAAAAAACAGACAGCAAATGTCGATTAATTATGGATAACTGGAATTAAGAATGTCGAATACTAAATGCTACTTACAATTCATCATATGGTTCACGTTCATCTAAGCTTTATGGATGGTCCCTTTTGAATGAAAACACTAAACTCGGGTTCCGTTTTGTTGGATCCTGTCAACTTGGCCGATCCTCGTCTTGATTGGGAGTTGTGAGACAAATCTGTTGGTCAGTAGTCCAATCCTGGTCGTGGGAGGATTATCAGCGCTGAACGTTCAGCAAATGAAATGCATTGACTAACAGAACTAGAGGAAATATGTAATTTCAGCTTGATTGTACACTCCCAATCAACAGGTCAATTAGCAGAATTTGCAAGGAAGCTATTTCGTGTTCAGCTGTTACTTCGAAGCATGCCACCCATGAAATTGCCTGACAATACATTATGAATTGGGATTCGTACAAAGTGTGTCCGCAACCGTTTCAGATTTGTTCAGACGTAGGGCGAATTGCCCTTGCTAAGAAAAAGAAAACTCCTTCTGTTTTCCCTTCAGATGTCCCAAAAATGAGTGAGCGGTGAGTACCACCACAAATGACTTATCTGAACTTGACACATATGCTCTCATCCACTGAATTCCATCGAGTTAGCGGCTGAACGTAACGTTACTGGGATCATTTTCTATCGATTATCGTTATCTACAGTCAAGCAAATACATTCAGTTTGAAATGTTTTGATGGCTGGTCAGTTTGCTAGCACGAAACTATCATCGTCATCATCGCCTGTAGTAACACATTACCACGAGCGTGATCATTCACATCAGCAGCAGCATGGTAGACAGTAGCATATAAGCGGTTTGCGCCGATTAGTGAACGCCACACAAAGTTTGAGACACGAGAAAGTCTTAATCGGATAGCAAGAAAAAGATATGGATATAGCCTAACTACTGGAATCAACTGTGCTCCAACTCAACTACTGAATACACACCACAAGCAAGCAACCGAACTATAAACGAAGGTAACGTATCATCACTAATAAGATTTCTTTACGGTGTCCAAAGCCTCATGCCACTAATTTTACGTACTTCACGAACAACTCGGCAAATAACGGTATCATTCACGTCACTGTGCCTGATTAGCCATCACCTCACCTAAAGTCTCCAGTCACTGACTCCACGAATCACGAGGACTTTGTCCAGGAAGACTAACCCGACTCACCGTGGACAGTCCCTCGGTTCACGACCTCATGTAACTAGGTCATGTCATCATATGTCCATCCCAGTCGACCGCAGCATCGACAGAAAGCGATCACTATGGCAGACGACTAGCTGGCATCAGTCGGATGTGGTCCAAACATTTAAGGCTATGCGACAAGTCCGTGAACAAAAGAATTCGCACGACACTCACCATTAAGTACCCGTTTTTGTAAAACCAGTACTTCACGCTAGTTCTTACTACACGATGTTAACGATAAAACGCAGACGACATTGATCAAAATTCCAAATACGGTTCACGTCCCCTATATTAAGAGGTCAAGTCTCACATTCACAGCTTGGGGCCACCCCTATAGTATTCATATGTACACGGCCTTCAAGCTTCAGAAGAATGTTCTATTGTCGCTAGAAACGTCCTAGATCGGATAATACCATCCCAATTTCGGGTATAGGCTTTCATATTCCGCTTCCTTCATCTTATTTGACGCAGATACCAATTACTGAGTACATAAACCGGTCATCAACCAATAAAATTTCATTATCTAACATTCAGTCCACGTAATCACGGCAGTTTGTACTGCACCTCGAGGCACCAAAGCATATCGCAGAGCATTTTACAAAAAAGCACATGTCTAATATCGTGACTACTGCTTGAAAATGGTCAGACAGCAATAACTTGTAGTCAGTGTGGACATGAGCAACCAATCCTCCATAAGGTGAGAGGTCCAGACCAAGTTTTGTGACTGTCGCAGACAGTCGTCCATGACTTCAGCTACGGCAAAATTAAACAAAACGGTGGAATCAGACAGTCTTATCATACCTCGCTCTTGGTGTTGAACCTATCAGACATGCCACTGTGAATCCTCAACCTGAGATGAAATGTGACTTTATAGAGCCCAAGCTATTGTAACGGTGTATACGGACTGAATAAAGAAAATGTAACTAGATAGTATAGAGAAATGAGTACCGTCGGCCGGCGGTATATGTGGCGCTGTTTCGGAATTTGCGAAGATTGAAAACATCAACGCAGAATGTTTAATCGAAGTCCGGCGATTCAGAACATTTCAAATTGGATATCACGCATACTTAAAAGCAGTGCTCGCACCGATAGAAGTCTTTCGGCCAACCCATTTCGAAAACGAGCGTTAGACTCGAACTGTACACTTCTTACAGCTTAACAATGATGCATATCCTCGTCCAGACCAGAATTAACTCTGGCAAAAGCGAAACTCGAGTCTAGTCTTCTCCTTTGAAGTGGACTAACCGAAAGTCTAATCTGGATGCGAAGTTTGGCATCGGGTGTGGGTGATGTTCAATCTGAAACAACACAACATTGTCCAGAACGAAACCTTGCCTGGCCCTCTTCAGTGTACCTATCTCGGGCTGTAGAACTGATAAAATACAACATGGTCTTATTCCGAGACGAGGCCAAACTAATTGGCTTTTTTTCTTTTCGCTAGACCTCCTTATTTTCTTCCCTATTTCAAGAACTGTCGACGAGGGGAAGATTCAATCATTTGCACTAGTTGTAACTGTTGCGTCAAATCCCCTAGGAATAGTAAACCATTTCCCTTAAAAGTGCTGACAAAGAAATCAAGTCGTGTTGCAGCAGTGGAGAATGGGTCAGTAGTGACGCTTATCTACTACCCTACTGTATAAAACAAATGACGGGACTCGTTGTTGCTGTTAGATGGTCAACGTCGTATGTTCCAAGAATCCATGGTCCTGTGGTCTCAGATAGTGCCAGCGCACTTCAACATAGACAGAAGAACGATTATGTTTCTTGACCAAAACAACCGGTTTAAAATCTCATCCCGCATCAGCTGATGAGTAAGGGGAACGGGATTAAATCTAACACCACTTTTTTGATTACTTCTTTCCATCTTCACTTTTAGGACCATGAGACCAGTACGCTGGACCTCTGCCTGTTGACCATCCTGACTTAAGCTACTCGGTCGGCGTGGTAATTCCACTGCTCAGCTCTAACGATTATCACGCCACATCATGATCCAGCTTCTTTGAGAAGGAATGGAACAAAACTATTACATTCCTAACCTATAGAGAATAAATTCTCGAAACTGCAGGTTTAGTAAGTTTAAGTTGAACAACGATCTCATTTGGCCACAGTCTTCACACTCGAATGGTTTTACAAATCAGCTTCCTCTTAACAGAAGCACTGCAGTGGAGTTTCAATCATTTTAGAACTCGTCAGTAGTGCATACCTTTCCCACGGCTAGGATTAAAATCTGACTACGCTTTCAGAAGGCGACCCTGTTGGCTACTGTTGATTTCACATTAGTTGCGACTGGATTATCCTATCTGAATGCTCAGCCACTTCCGATTGAGGTGTGTTTCCTTTCGGATGAACAAAAGAGTTCAAAACATCGTAAGTAATACAGGAATCAGATAATTGTATCATTGCAATTGAGGTGAAACGTTGGCAGTTTATTGCCCCAGATCAAGAAAAAGTTTCAACTTCTAGTAAAATGAGAGTTCAGCACACTCATTAGATTGTGACTGTGTAATCAAGTGCTGGGCAGTTGGAAACCCAATAGAGAGCCTAAAAGGTTCATCCCGTCAACAAACCGTCCGAGTTTATTAGAAAAAAAGGTTCGCTAAAGTACATTCACGAACTCGGAAAATCTAAACCTCCGGTGAGAAGCAGGTAGATAAAGCTTGCCCACTTTTGACAGAAAACGGAACCCATACGTTTCAGTAGGCTTTTTAAATGTTGCCTTCCAAGATAAACTAATCATAACTCTGTACCCCTTCGTACTTTATAATTGCTACCAGTTCATCTTCATTTTGACCATAAAAACACTTTCGCCAAACGGTATACTTCCTGTTTGTCTATATCTCTCCGAAGAAACGACCAAGTAAGCTGGTAAATGATCAAGATAACTATTGAATCTGGTGGCTCTAAAATCATTTTGTTCGGCGATTTAAACTATGAGAAGATTCAGAAAACACAAAAATATACCCCCTAACAAAACTTACCAAATTATCTTTGGAGACAGACTGTTGTGGTAGGAGTCTTCAACGGAGGCATATTAAGTGAAACTGGCTTCAGACTGGCACTGAAAACTTATCTACAGTTCTGTGGACCTCTGGCAACCTAACAGTTTAGGCGAAAGGCTGACGATTATTTCTGGCTCACTTACATTCAGTTTGCAGGTGACAGAAGGTTGATCCACAATTTGAATCTGATCGAGGGAGGCCGTGACTTTGGATGCCATTCCAGCTAAACCTTCGTTTTTCGACGTTCTCAGTCCTCGTGTATGGTGCAGTGTCGTCGTGCATTCTATTGGATGAGCCGAACAATTGAGTCCAGTGTACTGAGGTGTGGTCGGCACAGATTTCATTGGTGAATGTTCGCAAGAAGTAGTGTGTTTCACATTTCTGTCAGATTGTGGCCTTGAGGGTTGCATTTGTCGCGTCTCCATCAGTACTTCAAGGGAAGGTGGCTTGATGAAAATGACGAACGGTTTGAGGGTAGCTGATCGAATTTGCTGAAGACTCTAAACAGATGTGGACAGAGAAAAGTAGCTTATTCCATCAGTTTCACTAATCTATTGATTTGCATTAACAAGCAAGATTAAATACCAAAGATTAGAATTCAGTGCACCGTACGGCAGCAGGAATAGTTGACAAGGTCGAGTAAGCATGCGTGTGTGTAATTCGCTAAATGTTGTGTTGATCGTCACTCCGAACACTTCTACTAGCAGTATAGCGAGTATGTGAGTAACGCATAAGTTGACTTCAGATTCCACGCTGACAAAACAATTGCTCCCTTTAAAACACCAAAATTATGGGCGACGTCACCAAAACTACCCAATTTCAGTATGGCCAAAACAGTCGTACATGTCGGTTATGTACATGAGACTCTGTATCAGAAATTAGCAAGTGCGTACTGAGTAGACAAAACATACAAGGATTTTCGTCTCTAAAACAGAAAGAAGCGTACGATTAGGAAATCATTTTGAAAAATGTAGTGAGAAGAAAGCAAGGAAGAAAATAATCTGGACGTCAGGATTATGTTCTGAAAAAAACCAGGCTTATTTGCGCTGGCGTCAGGGGTAGTACATCGCTTCAGAAGTGCTCAGGAAGCCAAACTCTTCATGAGGGTAACGGAATAGCACTATGAATGTATGAATTCAACAATGTGTGAAGCCATTTACGGGATCATTTTGACAGATTTGGTACAAGTTGGATGCTCCACATTTGAAGTATCTCACCAATAAATACACAATGGTTGCACCACAGAGGGAAGGCCTGCTGGCACATACTCAGTAAGTGACCACGCATACAGTGAATCAGTCCATCTCTGAAAACTCACGTCACAGTATTCAACGGTTGATCCCATATTCTATAGCACAAAATAAGGCAGCTCCATGTTGATAGTGCTTAAAGGCTTGACTCAGAATAAGCAACCCTTCAGATTAAGAAATCCAACAAACCATACTGTAGCACAGTGCACAATACTCAACCATTCACAGGATATCCATCATACAGTGTGACAAACAAACGGAAATATTTTCATCGAAATGAGGGTGCCAAAATTCAACTACAATCCCACAAACTAAAACGTCTCAAACAATCGGTCTAACTTTCGAAGTGTGTGTTATGTTACATTCTTTATCTATGAAGCGCATCTACAGTCAGACTTACATTTCGTGAGAATATCATCGCTGGATTTATCCAGCGGAAAATGCCACCCAATCATTCGCCTCCTGAAACGCATTCACCTAGCGTCAAACTTCTTAGACCGGAGCCAATCTGGAACAACCTGTTTCTCGGAATCTTCCAATAACAACCCTGCCTCCTACGTACACTGATGACAAGCCAGTTTGCATGTTTGTTTCCACACCACAGCATAGCATATCCAAACAACAAACTCAGTGAATGCAAGTTAGTCTCACCAATAAATTGCGAATTCCATCAAGGTGTTCCGCAAGCATACTTCATACGGACAAACTAGGTTGAAGTTTCACCGACTGATCCGGGTTGCATACCACTAGTGTACACTCACTCCAACCACGAAATGAACACCGGTCGTCGTGGCTGTCGAGCGAGCTTATCAACCAATGTCCCTTCACCTTCTCACCATCCTTGACGAGACAGTTGTCCGTTGACATTGTCCCACAATGCACATTGAGTGTTGCTTCAATGTGAACATGTGTGAGTGGCGTTCGTATTGTATTGTGTTCCAACCCGAATAGGTCAACCAGAATGGGGTTACGGACCATGGAATCAGTTCTACTCCATATTGCAATAGGTTTATCTGAACAGATTGGCATGTGATTGATATTCACTTTGACTGCTGAAACGACTCAAATATATTATCACATGTTTGCATGTTGCCACAATTTTAGGGGTTCGTTGGGGATAGCAGTATGAACGCAGGCATTCTGCCGCTGCAAGCAATCATCTGGTTAGTACTCAGCCAGAACAGACTTGTCTAGTATGCAGAAGAATGGACACATCCAAAACTTGGAAGAAAGTTAATTGCATTTCAGATGACGCATCTCATGTTGCAGCTTCAGCGGAGACCGTGATTTAGAAAAGGCTTAAGAATGTGTCCAGTAAGATGCTACGCCTGATTCAACTTAACGAGGTTCAGATTATGTGGGGAAATTTGGCTTCATTTAACCTGTCTTCTTGCTTACTGCTAAGCACAAAATACACATAGGTGTGAATAAACTTACTCGAATATCTACCTCAAATACAGCCACTTTTCCAGCTTGAATGATTTCCAGGACAGCATCCAGGCACAATCCTGTCATCTCGTCCTCATTTGAATCACTGGCCTGATCAATCAAACTGACCAAATAAACGTAACGAAAACGGTGACTTAATCAACATTAGTGGATAGATAAACATCGAATGGCAGTCAGGTTATCTGATGGTCAACAGAAAAGTGAATCATTTTAGCAGAACACAAAGGACACAATCTGAAAAGTACGTTACAGTAGATCTGTTACTCGAAGTGTCATTCAAGCTGTAGAATTTGCGAAAACGCTGCGTAACTTATCTAAATTCATAATATCTTCCAGTCTGTAAGTTGATGACGTTCTCCTGGCTCAACCGTTGCCGATTCATGCATCCGATGTGCAATAGTGAATCTTCATGAGGTAAGTTGATACAACTAATGCGCACGTGCTATTCAACGCGTCTGAACGTGAGCAAAAATCTGGCTTGCTCTACAGCAATCGGTCCCAGCAAGTAAACAGTATAACCAGTAGAACCAAGCAGTTTTGCCGGGCTCACTTTGACATGACTTACAACAACAAGAAGCGCGTCTGCATAAACATACATTTGTTCGGCACAACTCACCTTTCGGCTTCCACGAAAGTATTAAACTCCTCTTCTGTTACAAGCATGAAATCGACTCCATGCATTTTACCCAGTTGTGGATCACGAGTGGTAACTGAATGCAATTAGAGGAAATTGGCAAGGCTAGTCGTAGATTTGCCTACTGGAGACAATGCTAAGCGTCAATCACGATATCAAGAACATAAAGCTCAAAAGCGAGATAATCGGCAGACAGAAAACGTTTAACCCGAAGTTAAGATGTGAGTGCAAATAAGCCTACACTGTCCGTTCAAACGGGTAAACAGAAGGATTTGAAAGAAAAAAAAATCAAATCTCTCGGTTACAATTCAGTAGTCCGGCCAATAGAACGTTTGTAGCAATAATGGCAAGGATTATTTTCATCATTATTTCTAACGATTACAAGTTTTTTTTCATTGTTCAAAGTGGACTGAGGGGATGATACCACTGCATAATATTCCGTCATCAAAAGCGTCTAGTTACTATGCGGATAGAGTTTGTGCTAGCAACACACTGCTGGTATCAGAAACAAGCCTGAATTAATACCGTCTTTATGAGGAAACAATAACAACCCACTAGGTGCTTACATCAGTCACTGGAACAATCACTCCCATCTGCATCATTCAGAGATTAATTTCTTCCCTAAACGTACGTTCAGAATTAGGTCTAAAAAAATGCTACCTGTTTAATATCCGTTACTATTTGGTCGAATCGATAAACTCCCGGTCATATCCGTTTTTGACATGTCCAGTATGTCTGATCGTCTACCATAGTCCCAATCGTACTAAGGATATGTACTAGAAACAAGCTCTAACAAACGGCTAGCCTTTATGCTTAAAAACAACACTAGTAATTAAGATGTTGCTGACCAAATTTGATGAATTTTGTGAGTTCGAACTTATAAAACGTTTTAATTGTAAAACCGTCGATTACAGTTAACAGGACAGTTACAGTGTCTCCTCCACAGACGGATGTAACCGAGGATTCGGATGTGAGAAGCCGGTTATGCATAATCTGAGACTGATGGCGCACACTTGTCTCACGAGGACCCGACATAGGGTTGAAAACTACTCGTGGCAAAGATGTACCCTACTGATGAACTCCCACAAGAGCAAAGCTTGTGCTTGTTGCCTTTATTTAAAGAGGCCAGTTGAAGGGTCCATCAGGGCACAAAACCTCTGATCAACTGTAAGTGACATCCAACTGAGAAAAATAATACCATTTCCCCGGTAATGAAGAACTTGTTCCTGCAGTGCGACGATTGTGTGTGGTATGGTGACAAAGGTGTAATTCCTGCTTTACGAGTTCAGCCCAGCAATCACAGGATTACCGGCTCTCAAAGGTTTAAGAGCCCAATCAATCAGTACGTATTCCATAACACCTGAAACTATCCAGGAGAAGTTGTGCATGCAAGTCGCACAGTGTCCCCAAAACACAAGAGCAGTCCCAACTACTAATGAATGATGTGCAATAGGGTCAAAATGAAATCAAGTTGGTAAATTCGCTTTCATATAAAAAATGTCGACAGCCTGAGTTGCGAGACTTATCCCAAAAATTGTTGATTCAGCTCAGGTAGAACCGTTTTAGTATTGAGTAACCAACTACCACCAGCACTGCCATCCACCCGTGTTTGTCCCAAATGCATGCTGACCCTTGTTAACCCATTAACGCAATTGACTAACCTGACACATCTGCCACAACCTGTCCGCTCACGTGTTACCTTCCGTCCAGGGCTTACTCCGATAAGCACAGACGATTTCTTACAAAAAAAATTCAGGTCAATGTGATTAGAATGCTCATCGGTTTGCGTCCTGGTGCAAAACCGTGATTTACAGTACGGCCAATGGGCAAAGATTAGCAAGGCCAGATCGATTTATATCCGATCCATTTGGATGATGAAGTTTCCAAGGTTCGAATCGAAAGTTTTTTCCCACAAGTATTACAAAGTGTATGACTGGACTAACTGAACAGTGCTTCCTACAGACAAGGGACAACTGAACTAAATTATTGATAAGTAGTCGGAGGGTGTGTGTTAGCAGGTCCCAAACTGAACATCACGCACATACAGACATTCCTACCAGCCACTTTGAAGAACCACTAGACTCGAGTTAAATTTCCGTTAGAGTTGGTCACTTGTGCATATATTTGTCAAGGCTAGAAATTGAACTCCAGCTACGCTTTCACGAGGTAACAGTGTTGACCACTGTGCCAATGACTGCACCGTGGGCATGACCGATTTATCATAAGTGAACACCAACTACTGTCGCATATGAATAATGGTCAGTTTGTCCGGTTGCCTCCTGAAAGCATGGTCAGTGAACTAGTCCTGGCCGTATCAGGTAAACTCGCTATTAACGAGCTCTAAAAACAGTGAAACTCGGGTCACTGCTTCTTTCCAGAAGAGATTGACTGGAAAGTCTATATAAATGCGAAGGATGCGATCAAACGCGAGTGATATTCAGCTTCTTAAAAAACGTTTTAATAAATGAGTGCTAATGTAATATCTTTATTGAGGATTTTAATGAAGGGGCCTAAGTGCAATTCATTTCTATCAACCACTATGATATTTAAAATTCGATCCTATGGCTCGAAAGTGTCGATCACCTATTTACTCAATTACTCAGACTAGCGTACTTCATGTGAATCATATTTGTCCAAGTTTTGTTACTCAACATACTAACGGTAAAGGTTCTGTTTACTCCTTTATTGCAGAGTAGTCGCATGAACAACTGATGCGTTGATCTTACTTCGAATCGGTTCACGGAAATGATCCGGGTCCGTCCTAATCAGTTGATGCATCAATTCGGTTTTGCCAACGCCCGAAGGACCTGTGAAGCAAACGAAGAGTAGACGAATGAGTTCAGCGAAATTCGATCAGTTTCCCAAGAAAAATGTGCATGTGAGAAATAGTTGAACGTAAAGTCCAAGGCTGACGTGAAGTCCACCTACTCAAACAAGCTGACTGTATTACGAACAGAAAAATGTTTCTAATAAATGCGGCCTTTAATCGATCTCAAGGTTCACGTTTAGGTAGACCATATCCTGTTCCATAGACGACTCGGTCATATCAACAAACCCGGAGGACTATCTACTCTCGAAACGTCTGTGAGTTAAGGGCCCCACTCCGACAGACAACCTATCTACATTTATCCTCAAAAACTTACCAAAGATTAACTTACCACTCGATCATCTAATTCTGCGAACACCGGCCAGCAGGGCCAAATTGCTGCAGGTGGTATTCGTCAACCGTTTTGAATAAGAATACTCTGCAACTGTAGAGCACCACTATAATAAATGTAGCTTCAAATAAGTGTTCATTAAGGAGATCAGACAATGAACATATTGACGGAAACGGACGTCAGATTCACCCTTACTTTTAGTTGCCATCTGTGTCAAAATTAAAAAGGTCGTCATTCCAGACAAGGATGCGTATGAACAGAAGATGTTATCAATATTGGATGATCAAACACAGTTTCGACGAATAGAGAAAGTGGACAGCATTAGCAAAATAGAGCACCGCATACAACGGCATCTTCAGCTGCTCTTGCAGTTGCGGATTATTCATGAAGCAACGTATAATTCTCTTAAGTCGTGCAGATCGTCAACACCTCAAATTTACGTCCTACCAAAGACTCACAAGTCTGGGATGCCACTTAGGCCAGTTTTAACAATGGCAAACTCACCTCATCACAAATTAGCACGCTGGCTGGTCACTATTCTAAACCCAGTAAAACAGAAATTTCAGAAGTTCTCCATTAAAGATTCTTTTGAATTGATCAGTGACCTGGACAGAATCAATCTTGCCAATGAACTGATGTGCTCTATAGATGTTCAGTCACTTTTCACAAATGTCCCACTGCACGAAACGATTGACTACATTTGTGAACTCGTTGAAATGAGTCACACTTCGTTGTCACTTCCCACCGACATATTGAAGGAAACTTTGCTGCTCTGTACTGAGAATGTCAGTTTTCGTTTCCTTGAACAGTCCTACCGTCAAATAGACGGAGTAGCCATGGGAAGTCCACTAGGTCCCATCATAGCAGACTTTTTCATGCTAAAAATTGAGCAACAGCTAGCTACGGAGATAGAAAACTTGTCATATTACAAGCGTTACGTCGATGACACCTTAATTTTCAGTCGATCTAAACAGATGATAGATAACCTGGTGCAACGTCTAAATAGTTGCCATCCTAATCTGAAGGTCACTTGTGAATTTGAGGTCGGCAACTGCCTGCCATTTCTAGATATCCTAATAAGTCGTCGGGAAGATGGCTCGGTTAGAAGAACCGTGTATAGGAAACCCACATGGTCAGGTCAATACCTAAACTTTAGCAGCTTCACACCGATCCAACACAAACGAGCACTAGTAAATACTCTCTTCACACGAGCAAGGCGAATCTGTACGCCCGACAGCCTCGCGGAGGAACTAGATCTGATTACGTCTGTCCTACAATCAAATGGTTACCCCAGAAGTTTCATAGATAGGCACAGTAGACAAAAATTACCATCCGAAAAGGTGGTCACTGTAGAGAAAAAGAGAGTCTACATAGAGCTACCTTTTAGGGGTGATTATGTCATGCAGCAAACAGCACAGCGATTAAGAAATTCAATTAAACGAACATTTAATGCAGCTGAACTCCGTGTAATCGCTCGGACTCAGAAACTACCAGTGCCTTCAATCAAAGGAGATCAGCCTATCGGTGCCACTTCACATTGTGTTTACCAATTTGTATGTAACTGCGGAGAAAGTTACATAGGCAGAACCGAGAGATGCTTGATCTCCAGAATGAAGGAACATTTACCTAAATGGGTACAGAAGTCCGTGTTACCGGAGAATGGTAATGTTTCTGAAACGCATAAACAGCCAGTTTCCTCAGTCGCTAGACACGTCTTGACCACCGGTCATGCTACCGATCCATCTTGTGCATTCAAAATCCTGTTGCGCCATTCCAACCCGAGATTCTTACGGTTCGCTGAAGCAGTTGCAATTAATCGACTCAAACCAGCTCTCTGTGTTCAGAAACAACTGTTCGTGAACCTGACCCTTCCCTGGACTTAATGTCTTATCCTCTCTCGCTTATTGATTTTCCACCCCTCAAATCGATTGTTTTAAAAAAAGCCCACCCGTGTTATTGTAAGTTTGGTACTGATGAGTCAATACGAAATGCTTGCATCTACCAGTTTTCATGTTCTATCTGCTTTGTTCAAACTGCTCGAGGGAACCAATTGTATCAAAAGATAGAATTGTTCGATTATTTTGTGTCGTAAGATCACATGGTGATCAAACATAGATTAAAAGGGTAGATAATATTGTTGATGATGTTGACGACAGTGACAATAATGGCGACGGTAATGTTGACAGTAACAGTAACATCAATAATGAAGAGGCTGGGTTTTGATTGTATCTCCTCAAGAGAAGGCAACAAATCAGAATTACACTTTAGCGGGAGCATATTTTTAATGTGTACACTCGTTAAACTATTAACATCAAGGATTTCAGCACTTTACTAACCCTCCGCCTGGTATGGGAAAAGACCAGGGATATTGTAGTAGAGCGCAAACAGGATTGTTACATGATAAGATTAATCATAATTTGGCGGGAAAGAGTGACCTGTATATGTTAGTATAAAATGGAATTTTAAATTACCACGTTTAAGAGTTAGTAAATAGAATAGCAGGAAAGCATAGAGGGCGGAATTTTGGGTTGGTCTTTGTACGAACTAACGCCAAGTGGATAACATCAAGGATGAACGAATGTGTTGATCTACGGACTCAAGTCAAGGCATGGCACTGTGTGACTTCTGTTTAGAAATTCGTCAGTGGCATCCAACTGCTAGGTAATACATATTAACGCAACGTCCAGAACAGAGTTGCGTCCTGTTAATTTTGGTAAAGCACTCCATGAAGCAATGTCAGCGATTTTAAGCTCAATTAGAAGGGCTGTACACCCGACAGACATGTCACAATGCCATTAGGCACAAAACGTACAACCCACGTGGTCAGTGTTATCTTCTGACAAAGATCAAAAGCGGTGAATAGGACATTTCGTTCGTGTCTCACTAGTTACTTTACGGGTTTCTGCAACCAACGGCTATACTGTTGGACAAAAGTGAAAGCCGTGGGCAGTTTGCACCTGCCGACTTGTTCGGACTTTTGTTATATCTCACTCCAGATGTAGAAGCCTTTGTCGGATCACATAAACTGAACAAAACATTGAGCTCATGTGAAAGCAGTGAAATTGGTCCGCATGGTAAGCACACCTGAACCATTCATTAAAAACGAGGTGGGAGGATGCACGTTTCCAGCGCAGTTAAAAAGCACGTTATAACGAATGTTACACCCAGAGACTCACAGGTAGGAGGAAGACATTCGAGGGTAAAATTGTTTTGGTGCCAAGTGAAAAATATGCTTAAAATCCCGATGGCAGATCACCTAGCTAATTACCCGGATGTCACTGAAAATAAGACGCATGACACGCGTTAGATCGACAGCAGTAATGACGTTTCACCTCATCAGAGCGACCGGATGGATTGAATCTTATACGCAAGACCTGTTTCGAGGAAAACGCCGCTTTACATTCTCGACTGTTGTTTAAGCAGTAGAATTCAGAACCAACTAGTGCAGGTCAGCAATATGATACGCAGAAGCCATCATCATCATCATCATCATAGACAGCAATACATCAGTGGTTAACACTAATGCCTAACTGCCACACAACCATGAAGAAACATCAAACCCTATATAGAAAGATAGAAGGATAAAGAAGGGGACGGGAAGGGACCTAACTACTGAAAATGACTACGTCCCTATTCAAACATTCAGCATCAAGGTGCCTACACCTTGCAAACAACACAACCGAGCTGCAAGTGAGAGTAAGGCGTCATCAGCGAGACAGCTT
>QNGE01000198.1:314388-334473 GCA_008508345.1 Paragonimus westermani
TGATGATGATGATGATGATGATGATGATGATGATGATGATGATGATGATGATGATGATGATGATGATGATGATGATGATGATGATGACTAGAGTGCCAGCACCCCTGGCTGATCCTCTAGCTGGTTCGAGTGAGTAGGTGCAAGTGAACAACGATAGTCGAGGAATACTGCAGTGGTGAATACGAATGACACAGTTCAGAAATAGCATACATCTCCTCTTGACGAACGCAGTCACTCCTGGAAGGTGTACAGCTTGGGCTCATGAATCAAACTCGATCAAGAGACGTATAGTTGCTACTGCCTCTCAAGTTTTGGGAATCAGAGTAATGCTTCCGTTTCTAATATCTACTGTGCCACACTAATGTGATTCGTTTGATTTGGATCACACTAGTGATATACGGCAAGGCCACCAAAACCTCTTGATACATACTAGCCTGCCATATAGACAAGGAGAAATGGTGTACGCATACTAGCTATTCGAACAAATTAACCTGAAACTGTTGTTGTTTGAAGACATCCTCAGCATATGTGGTCTGTGAAAATCAAGACTTTAACCAATATGTGCGAAGTTATTACAGATAAACCTGCACTCCTCTATGCTTTCGTTAGAAAGATTGCGGGAGTTAAAGTTCTTGTATTAATAGTAATGGTATCGTGATTATCCCAGTCGCAGTGGAGTACAATGTATAGGGTGTTATGAAAATCCAAGTCTGTCTTGTAAAAAGATCTGTGAGACAAGGAAGGAATTAGGCATTAACCCTATGGTGAAGTACCTAAATGAAATGTCAGTAGGAGACACTTATAAGCGACGATTGACAGAGTGAAGAGGGAAAATTCTAACGGACTGTTCTCGAAATTCGCTTGAGGAAAGGGGACTGAACCACTGAGGTGCAACAATGCCCATTTTTGAAATGAAATCCACAAATCGGATGCTTGAAGCGTCATTCAGCAAGCAATCGTGGTCATATGGATCGGATCGGCCGGACTAGATTATTTTCCCTGCCCGATCGAAGATAAAACATTTACAATGACCTTACTAGTACTGAACTAATTGGGAGCACACAAAAAAGGTCAATTCGAAAGCAAACTACAGAAAAGTTTTTTCCCAAACTTTTACATCGTTACGCTGAAATACGACGTAAAAAGGATTAGAGAAAGGACAAAGGTCAGAGGCCTAGGCTTCTGAGGCATGTGTCAAGCAGTGTGGAATAAATAGTTTAGAGATTACCTTAGCAATTCTTAATAAAACGGCACACAATGACTTCAGATACGTACGGTTAGTAATAATCCATAACATTATTTCCACAAAAAACGCATACATGTGAAATTTAAACTACGTTCTGGTATTCGTCTTGATTCACCATGTAAGAAGGACGCGCTGTGTGCTATTCGGCATATGTAGAATTAAACATCAATGCTGGCACACACACAAGTGGACATCAAGGAGGTCTGGATGAGTGAAACTGACAAATAGTCGTCATAACGACTTTATAACTGAACTCTGAAAATAACTTCTGTTTAGCAGGTTGTTCCACCCACAGGGCAAATCTATCCGAATGGTGTAAATGCTGAACAGGCACGTAACACTGTTCTATGCATATGTGAGCACAATTCAAAAGCAAGGTTGAGTACTGCTCACATGTGCAATGCGTCAGTTCTGTCTATTAATCAAACGCATTTGACAGACTAATCAAACCGGTAGTAATAGGGAAAAATATATGAACCGTGGGAACCTGTTTTTACACTTTTTGCCAGACAGCTGGGACAAATTGACAGAACAACAGTTACACACACTTAGCAGAAATACAATGAGTACTATTCACAGAAAGCGAGACATAAATTGTAAAAAATAGTTGAGTATCAATGTTGCCCGAGTTAGAAAATGAAAGGAATAAAACACACAAAATTTGGGTTCAGTGATTCCATTTGATTGGCGTTATTTTTCACTCATAAAATTGACCAGACTTTTCTGAAAATTAGTGGACAGAGATCGTTGTTAACTGATTTTCTATGCGAGTTTAGAGCAATAATTGAACTGGACGTAGGCGAAGACCATTTCGGAGTGTCTACTAATCAGAACGCCGCTTTCGGGGAAGAAGTTATATATAAGTTGCTTAAAATAATGGTTGCCGGTAAGCATAGGAAAACTTTAGAAATTAAGGTGCATAAATGCAAGATGAACAATGTGTAACTTTTTGCATGAGCTTTGGGACATACTACACTGTGATGTTTCTCACAGAGCCAGCCATTAACTTATAGCTCGGCTGAAATGTGATGACTGAGGTTGGATAGTCTTTCCAAGGAGAATAAATGGGAACCAATAGACGGTTTGTAACTAATCATTTTCACAAGGCTGGTTGTCTGTAGATAAGAAACTGGCGTAAATTTTTGTTGCTCACGTTTTGAGATATTCAATTATACATGCGCGAAAGCGCAACTGTATTGCATTTCTAATTAGAAAGGACTAACCTTGACGGCTTGCCACCAATTTGGGTCATCCAAATTTGTCAGCTGTAGAATTTCGCCTTTGAGAAATGATAGACCCGCTTCTGGGCAAGGAATCAGTGGATCGGAGGTTGGACTGTAGGAAAACATGGTCCTAACGTAAACCTGACAAGTGAGAAATCAGAACAAAGAGTACACTAATCTAGTACTATCAGCACGCGTCTGTGATTCACTAGCACGTTTTGATCGGGGCATAAGGCAGTTCGGAAAAATACTTTCCAGTAAATGTCCGTTTACGAATACTGTTTATAACTGAATCTTTGTTTACAAGTTCATCCGAAAATCGTTCGTTGTAATTCGTTGTCTACTTTAAAACCTCCGAAATACTAATGCTCATTTAGCTGAATGATCTAAACATGTTCTGATCGAGCAATGTGTGTGATTCGTAAAGCATGACTCACTCTCACAAGAACTTGTACCTATGGCTAGTATGATGAACTGTATTTCAGCTAATCAGCAAACTCACTCTTCGTATTGCTTTGAATTCCGTTCAGTTTTCACTCTCAAACCAACATTGTAAAGTCAGTTTTGTCTCTGTCTGCAACCATCGGTCAGAACATTAGTTCCAACGGACAACTTTCGCACAATCAGTTGACCTTTCGCGAAGCAATCCGCTCAGTTAGTGGGGCGTTAATGCTCATCAAAGTTCAATTCATGAGTGATACCCTTACCACTGACGACTAGGGAGCTAACTTATTTAAGAATATCAATACGGATACGAAGTTGACACATTAATATTAAATTAAAGGTAACATTTCGTGAGGCCTGTTCAAGAACACTAGCATCATCACCACCGATAGCAATATTTTTGAGGTTAACTAGCTCAATAAATGTGTACAACTACGCATTCGATGTGATACCACGAAAAATCAGAATTACTTGTGACACCGGTATACTCAACAAGAAGGCAGAGACGTTCCACTTGTTTCCGATTAAGTTCAAGCGACAACGAGTTTGTTGACAATTTCACAGAAATCGTAGAAACAAACTTTCAATTAACATTAATGGTTTCAACGGAATTTCAATTTTGGCTGATACACTCACTTATAAATGACTGATGAGTAAGAAGCGACTAAGCAGACGTAGATTCCAAATGCTGCTTTGTTGATTTTAATGACAAAATCGAGGTTAGCACTGAAAAATCCATACTAGCCAGTTCCGGCATCCGCACATGACCACAGAGAAATTCAAAAACTCTTATAAATTACGTAGACTGTGGCGATCTTCGTCAAAAACATAATGGTTACATCCCCGAGTTGTTTAACGGAGTATTTCAAACTTAATGCAACTGAGGCGTGATAGATAGGAAATCTGTCTAACTGTAAGATAATTGTTGGTCTCATAAGTTCGCAGTTCAGAACAATTGATACTCTAGAACAACTTGTTAGCGCCAAAACATTACTAACCGTCTCCCAGTAACATTTCCTCCAACAGTTCTGTAACTTTCAAAACAACATCGACCCTTTTGCTTACTTCATGCGTACTGAATCGACATTTTTGCGTATCGTTCCCATAATTCATTTCTTTAACACAAGAGACAAAGTTCCTTGGAGATTAACATGTCATTTGTTCTCGTCGGTTGCATACCTTAAACGATTGGTGTCAAACGCGAACAGTGTGCAAAAGACAGAACAGTAACTGTACGTGAGATGTTGAACTGTTAGTATCCGCGGGAGCTACGCATATTTAGCAGTACCCGCCGGCACCCTGTTTTTACGAGTGATGACAGAACAGCATCGTTGCCAAGCAAAGCACTGATTTTAGTGTAATTGCTGTTTTTCTCCTTGTGCTCGCTATTCACATCACCGCTAGTTTTATGAATGTGACTGACAACATCAAAGAAATCATCATTACTACAGCATAACAGTTACATAAAAACTACTACCGAATACAAGTTAAGCACCACTCGCAGCTGAGCGTAGCTTTTGAGTTCACATAGTCAGCTGATTTCGGATAGAACCACGAGACTCAAGCTTCACCCCAGTTAGAACTCGATCGTAGCGCATATCCTTGCGTTATTCACAAACACTTTCATGACTTGGTCGTGCCTAATGTGGGGAAAATGTCGCAGTGGTCGGTGTTGTTGCTTCAAGAAGACCGGGGCCGCAGATCAAATCTCAATTGTAGCAACGTAATGAATAGTAAATTTATGTCCCCTCCTTGTTCTCTTTTACGGTCATGGTCGGTGCTAGGTCGGTATGTGGCCCAAAAATTCACGTGTTGTGCCGGTTGAGCAAGAATCTGTCACTGTGGACATTACCAATGTAATGTTTACAAGGGCAAATTCTTGCTCAACCAGCATAACACTTGGATTTTTTCGCCTCATGCCGACCTAGTGAAACGTCAACTGACAATCTTATTCCCCTATCCGCAATCCGAACCGTAAGTAACTACTCCTTATTGTTTAATTCGCGCATGAATTCCTACATGTCCACCCCTTACAGTCCGTGGGACTCAACCGACATGAGTGGTCGAAATTTCGACACAGTGCACACCTTATGTGATTTCGATTGCGTGCACTAAATATGAAAATGGTTGCCAGTGTGAGTCAGAAATTCAGAAGAAAGATTTCGTGTCGCATGGTTGTTAACAGTTAGGCAAAAACCTAAAAACTGCTAACTGGATTGGTCATGTGTCATGCATAGTCTGGACAAGTTTCGTCACAGATCAGAAGTCAAGGTCACGTGCACAGATAATGGTATTTTCGGCCACGAATAACACCCGGACGATTTGAACAAAATCCTTCTTATTGTGCTTTAACTAGCCTGATGGGGAAATTCAGAAAGCAAACTCTGTTCATTATTTTCTCATAGCCACGAATTCATCCGACATTCTCGAAAGGGATATTGGGATAAGCCTGTATAAAAATGCTTGACTGAGTCAGGAGAAGGGGAAGTAGTGGGCGGGCATATTTTTATTATGTTGCCAGCAAGCCATTTATAGTATGACTATATGAACTGGTTACTAGGGTGAGGTCTGATACATTTATGTTTTACGGTGGTGTTGGGATAACCTATAGCACATACCTGCGAATCCTGTGTCGTCATTGCGAGACAGGTGGAAACTGAGACGATTACCCCAAAATGCGAGGGCCGGTTGCTTAAACAGCACGGCTAAGCTATTTCTAGTCTGGATGCTGGCGAATGGCTCGTCCAGAACTTTCCCCTACACATGCAGCAGGAACGTCCTACATGGATTGCGACAGTCATGGCAACTGGCAATCACTGACTTTCTAATTGAGTGCAGCAACACAAAAACTTCAATGTCTTGTTCGGTCACGTAAAGTGAAGCCAATCAGGACTGCCGAAACGTTTGAAGTTGAGAACCGGGTCACTTGTATCAGCACTGCGTATGTTGTGGCAACTAATATGCAAATCCAAGCCAGGAGCTTAAAGTCTTCATAGTTCAAGCAGACCAATCCCCCATACTCGCAGTTACTTTCGGAACCCAGAAATTCTAATATGGGAACTAGTGCTCAACAGAATTTTTGGAACAGATGTATAGCGCTCCACAAGCGCGGCCAAAGAACGCAACGAAAATTCAGTATTGAGCATTAGTTCGCTGGGTAGGAGATGTTTAGCTCATTCTCCATTGCTTCGACTACACATACGTTTCTACTTTACGCATAAGAAAGAATCGTCTTTATAAAGGCCTTTGGCCTCTGGCAGAACTTCAATGTATTTTTAGACTATAAAAATGGCTTATGATTAATTTGGATGAGTCGGCCTTGATGTCCTCAATTTCGACTGCAATCATTGGATACTGCATGCTCCACTGACCAAGCAGTGGTACGAGAGGACCTCAGTTGTGAAGGTCCCCATGTTTTCTAATCGGAGTTCAGGATATAAGATTGATGACCCCGGCTGTTAGCCTGTATAAAGCCTCGGAAATCTCCCTGAATGAATAGCTAGGGGTAAAACAAAGCTCGCCAACCACTAACGAGTAGTTTGGTAGATGTGACAACTCAAAAGAGACCTAGGTGCAAAAACTTAGGACTTCGGCTTGAATCAAACCAACACCAGAAACAGCATGCTTGAACGCGGCAAACGCCCTACCAGCTGAGCTACGAAGCCAAGTCGGGATCTCGGATGTTTCGCACTACCCATCCCACTCTTTCATCAAATGATCCAGGAGATAAACTTCCAAGACGGATTTGTCGATCAGTCCAGGCTGAAATCCAACAACGCCACCGATGAATATTGGAATTGTATTACTAACAACTAATATAACTTGATAAGTAAGCATTGAAACTATGTGTGCTAGATAAACTGTAGTGTAAGTAAACATCAACATGAATGAAAAAGAGTGATGATTGTTTGGCTGTTGAAAATAGAGTAATCCACGAGCAGGCCACTCTTTGGAAACCCACATCATCACATCAACGACGGGTCGGAAAGCAAACATGCACATACTTTTTTTAAGCGTAAGACTGGAAGTTTCATAAGTGAACTAAGTAGGAACAGTTTCCGTAGTCCACGGAAAATAAATCTGACCTGGTTCAATTCTTTTTCCGTCCTTGCTGCCGTCAGCGAAGGTGTCAGTTTCAATTTGACGTCACCAGATTTTGTGGTCTGAAGGGATGAAACCAAATTGGACATAGTTAATCGAATCACACAAAAGTTTGGCATACAGCCAGATGACGTTGCGATGTTGGTTGAAAACTTGCCTTTGAAAGATTGAAGATATGCAAAGTGAACAAAGAATGGGTTTATACATCATGTTTGATGGAATGTACCATAACGTGTCTGGGACTTGTGTAAAAGTCATTTCCTCTTGAGTAAGCTAAGTCTGTTTATTGGAGGTGTGGTGTACATCCAAGATTGATGAATTCCCGGTGAGAAGAATATTCAGGTGAGTTTGTAATGAATATTACTGTTCGTCCAGAATTCTGGGAAAGTCTCAAATAAGTTAACCGCCGAATAGTGGATCCATGGTTGAACCAGACAGTCGCCGGATTAATTCTGTTGTTTAGTGCATTTTGGTATTCATTCTGCAAATATTTCCCTAATGACATGACTCTGAATTGTGCCACTATAAATTTGCTTGTTGCGACACTTTGCCAGGACGTCTCAACGTTCGACTGGGGAATTGTACACTCAAAATCGTAAGTGATGATTTGGAGTTCGTAAGAAAAGAGGTTATGTCGCATGATAACGGGCAGGAAATTAGAGACCAGAGAAGTCAAACGGCTCCAGCTGGTGGGATGATGGTTTCATTGATACACAAAGATCTGAAAGTCCGTTCTCAGGGCTTGTAGTGAAGCCCATACGTTAATCGCCATGTGATCTCAGCGCATGTGTGACTGTGGGGTAGGATCGTTCAGCCCCATTTCATACTTGATCCAACCAATATTGGTAACTCAAACAGGCACATCAGATAGTGATATATCAGAGGTTTGTGAATCAACATATGATGTGCGAAAATCACCGTACTCACCAACGGACACAAGTCGAATGATCTGATGTGATGGACTAACAGAGCAAAAGCATCGGGATAGCATCGATCGGGACTAACAACAAATATTCGGATTTTTCTTCTGAATCTGTTGGACAAACTCACCAATGGTCATAGAAACAAATGTGGTTAAACCTTTGGATACCATAATCCAGAGGCAAAGAAAGCAACCCAGCGGTAACAGTAGGCATGAGTTCAATTTCCAGTAGTGACAGGATCCGAGTCCAGTTCGGTACTTCTGCTTAATAGGTTATGGTCACAAGCTCTATGTGGATGTGATTGTTGCTAATATTTGATTATAAACAAATGATTACGCTCAACAGACCCTTGTGTAGTTTTTAACGGGTAAGGGTAAGTTAGAGTAGATAAAAACGATTTCAAATGATCGGCATCCAACTTCATTAATCACCTGTGGTTATCGAACTTGCAAATAAAAGGGGAATCATATACGTAAGAGTGAACTCAAGGCAAGTTGCGTATTCATCCACAGTTCAAGCGGTGTGTTAACACAGGGACATGAATTAACAAGCCTAACTGCCGGACGAATGACTTACCAACATACGAATAACTTGCATTGGGTCTCGACCACGTACAGCCACTCCATTGATCTCTTGAATCTCATCCCCAGGATCAATTGCCACTGAAACACAAACAAATGTTATATTTTTCTTAATAAAACTAGGAGTTGTTTTGTGCTGGGATATGGTTAAATTTCTAGAGTCATTCTGGGTCGATGATGAATTGTTCGTTGGGGTCCATCTGAAAGTTAGCACACAGAGGGATCAACAAAAAATCCGTTTCTTTTTTAATCTGATAGTGAAAACTGTTTGATGGCAAGAGTGGCTGAACTTCGAAAATAGTTCAATATTTCTCGTGAAACTACTGCATGACTAGAATGACACGCTGTAGATCACTTCTTGTATAACATCAGCACACAATTAAATGTCATACTTAACGTATTGAGCTATGACTATTAAGAATAAGATAGTAAAAATGGCCAAATGTTTGCCAGTAAAGGTATGCTCGAATAGAATAAGCATTCTATCTGTAGGTCACATGACTGCAGCGGATAGGGGGTAGTCAATTTATGATTGGTAAACTTTGTTCACCGATAATGTATGTTCTAAGAAAGGACTTCCAACCATGTTAACTGTTTTCAAATACCTCCAGTTTGCTTATTTCCATGTGCGTTCTCAATTTTTGTGATCCGTCTGAACGAGTTCGTGTCAGTATAAACGCGTTACAATTCGGTAAGCTTTCCACTTCGCCATACACAAACGGGATTAATAGAAGAATGAATTCAGTCATTCGAACGCCGTGTTCAACAAACCGCTGGTCAACATAGTAAATACACACTGTTTTGTTCACACTACTGAGGAAAACCAATTGTTTCAAATACACTAACACCTAAATCTATACAGTGAAAAATATGAGGAGGAAATCTTAAGAAACGCAAGTTTTCGCTTTTGCGGGTTTTTCGGTATCCAAGCTACACAGTCAAGTGGTCTTACGGTTGAACTGCACACTGCACACGCTGGCCAATAGGGTATTGCACTAGATATTATTCACTCACACTATAAGCAGCTTATGAATACCAGAAAACAGTCGAGCAATAAAGTGATTGAAGCTGATACCGTTTTTACTCATCCTTTAGATGGAGCTTATTGGCTCTGCATAACAATTTACGAAATCACTAATGACATAAGTGGTTGTTTGAGAAGGATGTCCGACATCAAATTACCTCTTGAACTGGGATTTCTCTACACAAGACGGTCGCCGGCCCCTAATTATCACGAGTGAGTTCATTGGATTCAGATTAGTCTATAATTGCATGGCACAAAAGACTTGTTCATGGTAGCTCTGCGGTTTCGGGTAACCCCTTTCTCAGGCTCCAGGGACTGGCGGATGGTTATAACGATTATTTTGGCTAGACATGGGTGAACGACCAAATNGTCAAATTATCCTCTTCATTACCTGGTTAACATTGATTTACCTGTAATTCTTCTGGTTGTAGAAAGGATGATTATTTGTATCATACTATCATCTCTACATTCCAACGATTACCCATGTCTACGATGTGATTCTTTCACCTAATTGTAAGTTTATTTTCCCCTAAGTTGAATCTTACGCTCAGCTATAAACACATCGATCCCACATGAACTTTTCAGCTCGATCTTTTGGAAAAAGAAGCGCTGAATTGATGTGTTTTTCCTAGTAGAGTTCTTCAGCAGTATGCATCATACCACGACCCCAATTTGAACTCCATGCCGCGTTCATATGAGAAAAGCTCATCGATGACTGCAACAGACAACTCTCATTGGACGTGCTTGAGTAATCAGATTCAACTATTCAATCGCAATCGATTGTGAGCATTGTTCAGGCTATCTGATCGTCTCATGACGAGACCCATAAACTACAGTGGTAAACGTGAGTAGTATGTTCTAATTACAGAAATAACTAAACTTATTCAATGAATGATTTTCATACTCACAGCAAAACATGGTCAGAGACCAATTCCCGATCATGTCATGGACACGCACCATACTGACAAGTGAGAAAATGAATCAAACTTTATTGAGAGCTTTGAAAACTGTTACCAAATGAATGTTGTCCAATTTATATCAACTAATTCCTATTGATCCTCGGGAATATACTACCAGCATTTCACCATTTCAACACCAGAAGCAGCAATGAAAAAGTTATTGGGTCGGTTTAAAATATAGTAACATAGTATGAATCTAATACATCTCTACTTCAGTATACAAAGTGATCGGATGAATGTTGGTTCCACTTCTGTCACACGAAGAGAGATTATCGTGTACAGCGCTGAGGGTGTGGATAGAAGGGAGTTCATCCTTAAATCAGACTACAGTCCGAACGGTCTACCTAAGAAACGATTAAGTAGTCACCTGAAGTTGATATTATAAATAACTTCTAGTTGCGCAACAACGTTTGATCTCCGCGAATCAATATTCGCCCACAACTTCGCAGTTCGTGCAAGAAATGTAACGAAGATTGTTGCCTTTAGCTGGCACTACATTACGGTTCCTTGTATTGCCGAAAGAACCAGCCTTACTCTGGGGTGATTACAAGTTACTTACAACAGAAGACATTCAGCTTAAATGTTGATACGAAATGTTCGCATGGGAACAAGGATTTTCTATAGGTGACGTATTTTAGATCACAACGGTGGCCAAAATTTGACGACAATTCAGTAATATGGTAAAGTAGTTTGCAGGCGAACTTTCGACTTGTAACAGTGTTAATTGAGAGTACACAATTTCACTTTAGATCTAATAGCGTTATGTGACACTCAGAATAACATTCACAATGTCCACTTATTTTGTAATTCTAACATTTTGGAAGAAATATTAAAAAATTAAACAGTGGTTCGTTCCCTTGTACTGCTTTTAGTGCGTTTCCGTTTGGTAGATTTGAGTTTTTAAATATAACCGCAAACTTTTGCTTACTTGATTGCAGTGTGACATTGAACTGATTGACCTCATTAACCACACGTCCCCCGTTTACTCCCCTAACGTTTCTCCCGTGAAATGTGTGATATAAATGTGATGTATTTAGCCTGATGATGAATCACTGGAAACGAGCTTGTTCGCTACACATTGTTTTTCATGACTACTCTGGGAATTTTTACGGGATAGGGAAAGTGCTGTTCATGTCAGGCCGTACACAACCTAAACGTCACTTGCAATTAATGGTTTTAAGTCATAAAGAAACCGGTTATGTCCCAAACTGAAATCTTGCAAAGCCAGCTTTGATGTAGGTGAGAATATGTTCTTCGCAGCAAGTTAATTATGCACAGGAAGTTTCCGTCAACCTGGTCTGTGACTTGGACACACTGTATCCACTTGAAAGCATACCGTCTGCCTTCAGGTCGATAAATTATACACCAGTATAAAGTCGGGGGTGTTAAAAATCTCAACTACGTAAAACATCATTGTGTTGACTCCTAATCTGACATTCCATGACAGGTTTCGTCCATATTTGAACCTATCAGGTAAGCTGAGAAGTATCCAACGTGAAACCTTTGTGTTACGATCAACAGCTCATTAGCTAGACCGCAAATTCAACGAACGGATGACAGCTTTGGCTAATATTACCAACCTTGTAGTTTGAACCACACTCGGCCCACTGCATTCCTGTGAGTCCAAGCCGTTGAGACACTGATTATGGAATGTCGAGCTAAAGAAAATCCTCATGAAATTCGATGCAACATACATCATATTATTTGTAGCTAAGTGTTACTGACATGTCGCTGACGTTTCCTTAAGTACACAACTACGCTAGTTATAGATGAATCCTTAACACGCTTTGATAAATCAAACTAAAATCGATGTTAATTCAGCAGCGCATTCACGTGAAATTCGCTGAAGAAACTAACCACTTCTGTCGGCAGCTCCTCCGTGCATTACCCTTGCAATGGAAACCGCCCCATGGTGTTCACTGAATTTGATGGTAACTCCCAGTGGTTCCTGTTGTTTGATTAAGCTCACCACCTGCACCCGAAAAGGTGTTATTAGTGGTCTAAAGAAGGTATATTTACCTTCATATTGACACAGTCCTCGTCGACCTCATACGGTATTTCAGGTATCATTGGAACATAAGCCTTCTTGGCAATCACGTCATGACATAAAAGCAAAGACTAGATTAAACCTGAACAGTCGAAACGAGGTTCACACTTTAACATGTGGTTTGGCCAATAGATTGACAAGTGCATCGGCTTCTGGAATATAGTGACGACATCGCAGGTGATCGTAGGCCTGCATGGGGTCGTATTTGCACAGGTTATCTAAAGGTACCTACCTCAATGGCCACAGTTTTCACATTCAGCGAACTGGGTGTATGTTTGGGCCTGGATAGTAGTAATTCAACCTGTTCAAAGGTCTGAAGACTGTAATCAAACGTCCATTCGATAACCTACTTACTTTCAAAACATTGCTACCCATCGTCTGCAAAACTCACTGCCCCAGTCTGCTCAATTACGCCAAGTCCGCTTGCTTCTTACTCGGCATTGTTCTATTTCGTCCCAGTTCGATCAACCGAATGCCACGTTCTACCCATTAGTCGATCGATAGCTGAATGGTCTGCATTGTATCCAATCCGCTTTGAGTGTCAACTTGTCTGACCTGGGCGGCGCACGATTCGTTACTTCCGTCACATGGATGTCACACTAGCCCTAGCTGCAGACCGCTCGCCATCGATTTTAGACAGAAAAAAGCATTGGGACTGACAAGTATGGTCAAGAGAATTACACTAGGTAACGAGTTATACTGCCATGGGCAGACAAATTATATGGTGCACTGTGAAGACAAAACGTGTTTCAATGAATAATTGGTGAAGTGGTGAAGATTTCAGCGAATATTACCTGAATGCCAGCCACAATCGCTCACAGATTTTGCACTCACAACACCAACTGGCCGCTTGTGTTCCAGTGAGGTGACCATGTTCACCACCTGTCCACCACGATCGCATTAGAAATATCTGAATAATCCTGGGTCAACACTTAAACACGCTAGCTTGTATGTGGTACTGGTCGTCCCAATAGAAGACTCGGTAATCAGCCGTTAAGAGCAAACCATAACTCTGTGTTTCAACCACCTCGAGTGGCCTTCATAAAGTGTTGCTGAGACGTTATCCGTCATAACCGCACAATTTCTCCAGAAGTTTCAAAGGATTTTCAGGTGAACTCCATTAACCAAACCCTGATTTTCATTGCTAAATGAACTATGTTGGCGGAACCACCAGTGATCACCGGCCGCATGTGCCATTGCAACAATCATTTGTTAAACCGAAACAGCGCAGTATTCGTGAACCACACTTGAGTTTTATTCATCTCACAACATCCACATGATCTGCGCGCCTATATCAATTAATTTTCAGTAGGTGAAGAATAACCAGCTGAATGATTTAGCATTTTATAAGGTAATCCTCTTCCAGGCTACCACTGACTGGATTGACCAGGCACAGCCTATTTTAGGAGGGGAGACAAGACCGCTTATAAACCAGCTGCAAACAAGACACCAACGAGAAACTGACATGAATTCCTTGAAAATAGTTCCTTATGGCCGCTTGTATAATAGCCCCCAAACAAATTTGACGACTGGTCTTGTATATTATAAGCATGGTATCTAATAGTGATAGACCGATTTGTGAATGTACTTACAGTCTTCTCTACACGTGTTTCGAAGACTCACTTGTATACTTACTCATGGTGCATACACCTGGTGTATACACCTGTGTGCTTTGCAGTAGCTCAATTTGGTCTGTTCGTTCTAAGGTGTTTAACACCAGTTATCTGTTACCTAGCTGGTGGGCAAGCGTATTTAACGTTGGGTTGGCAGCGCGTGAATTTAAGTGCAGCGTTGTCCTATAGTTCACTCTACGTATCACGTTCGGTACACACTGCTCGTAACCATTAGGTGGATAAATGTATACTTCCGGCGTTCAAATGCCAGTTACAATAGCTTACCGGTTAGCACTTGCTGGCCACAAACCGAGTTGTGATGGTGTGTCAAAAGTGTAGATGAGTTTTTCAGCGGAACTTATGAACAGCATTATTTAAATAAGGCAGATTCAAAGTACCGTGTATCGAGGATTTAGTAGAGTGGAGATCAACTAATTTCCGCAATCAACCACTTGCGTACTACTTTCAATGTGACAGAGGGACTGTAGTGATGAGCGTTCGTGTTAATAGTGTGGGACATCCAGGGTCGTCTGCCCAGCCACCACGTTAGCTGAGTCACTTGGACAGAACTCTAGATTCCTGAGAAAAAGTCGAAGCAGTGAACATCATGCTATCTCGTTGTTTCTCTGAAGGTGTATATAAGCTAAGTTATGGTCAGAACTGGGGTCGGTGGTCAACTCTGGGAGATAGTCTCCTTAGAGTCGTGAATTCCTACAGAAGCTCAAAGGAGCCTGATGAAAATGTCCTGTCTTAGAGAGAGGACTTTATAGCCGTGGGCTGCTCTTTGTAGGTAGGCTGTGCACGGTTTAATGAAGACGTGTATTTCCCAGTCGGTCGTAGCTTTCTCATTCTGATAAACAGTGTGACGATCCCTTCAGCAAACAGAACTAGACCCGAGCTTCGGTCTTGCAGGAGCCCAACTGTCGTGTGTCATTATCAAAACCAGGATTTAACCACATCTACATTCTATTGAAGTAACTTCGAGGTCTATTGTACCGGTGACTTCATGTTAAGCTTTATTCTGTTTACTTTACTCTAGACTCGCAAGCACATGCTTTTCCAGACCGTTTTGAAAAAGGATACGCAGTCACCTCGGTACAAACAGATGGTCTCAATGAACAACAGTGAAGTGGTGGATACCTGCTTCGATCGTGCTGATTCTTGGAAGCACCAGGCCCACGACCCGCGAACTAGTGTCAGATTGGTAGGCTACAGCGGGATGATAATCCAAATGCTTGCCTAATGGATCACGGGGTCGCGATCTTAGGGGTTGCAGGAACGTATGCGATTTAATCTCCTGGGCTGTTGAGTCCCCTTTTCTCACGGGTTTGCAGTCCACCCACAAACGGCCGGTTGATTTCAGGCCATGAGAAAAACAGGCATAACGGCTAAATAGCGTAGGTCACCCCACTACCTTGGATTACCTGTGAGCACTTCAGAGGCTTGTTTGATTTTAGATTGAACAGTGGTCACAGTTACTCCCAATTAAACCTTCGAACAGTCAACCACGCAGCTGGTTTAATGAAATTGCTACCTGGCTTAAGTTGGGTGAATATTGACTGGAGTTGACGGACGATAATTCTCTCCTCTCTCGAGGCGGCTAAGCAACTAGAACAAAGTGGGGAATGACATAGGTAAACGGAGATTGATGGTACAATTGTTGACGAATGAAAGTTGACCCATTTTGATCATGCGGAAGTAGCACATCTGATGACATGAGATAGTGTGGTTGACTGAACTGGCTAATTCTATGCTAAGGCATCACAGGTGGTCAGACCTTAGCCTAGCCTAGAAATAGCAATAGCGGAGAAATGCAGATCATGTGTCTTGTTTTCCGATGAAGACGAAGTTGTAGCCGGAGATGCAAAAGCGGTAAGGATGTAAGTTGGGCATGTAAGTCAGCTGATAAACGCATCTTCCTGAGCAGTTTCTAGATGGTACATATTTTTTAGAGACACTGTCACCCTCGGAAAATGGTTAACAGTAACTAGGTATCCTGCATCCAGCAAGTGGTTTACCGCATTTTTCAGTAGATGCCTACTGAACAACTATTTTGTCAAGTATTTCTCCCGAGGGTATGACATATAGGAATGAATACTTTTAAAACGAATATAACTTAGAAATTTTACAGGTTAGCAAAATAAGGCCAGGCGGCATTTCTTCCTTGGGAAACATCGGGCTTACCAGCTCCCAAGAGGAATGTGATCAAGGCGCAACTCGTTCTAAAATATTTGATTCATCAACCTGGCTGATTGGAATACATCAAGTTACGCATGTTGCAATGGTGAGTACAGCGCACTTCTTATTGTGTACCGCAATCATGTTCTTAAGGCGTTTTACCCAGTTGTGACAACGCAAATGACCTTTATCCCTCTTTCTAGCTGTGTAATGTATGCGTCAATAGTGCTTGAGTCAACTGCAATCACGTTGGCGATGTTAGGTGTTAGCTGGTTTGAAGTAAATTCATTTTCAAGTTAACATGTCAAGTCAAGAACGCGGAAGACAAGAAGACTGATTATGCGGGAAGTTGATATGGGCGCTATATGCTTCATCGCCAGCTTGAACACGAACACAGTTGAACACAGTGTTAATCTCAGGACGCCACGGTTGCGGATATCATATTCACTTACAGAAAACACCTTTTAGTGCTGTAGTGCACTACAATGTACGTCGTTGTATTTTCCCCTGGTTACTTCACTGTTTAACTAAGTGCCTCCGCCTTACCACTAACGGGTAAAATAAAGTGATCGTTCACCCTCACACCATTCCTTGCCCACAAAGATGCTTCCGCTGAGGTAACGGTCACGTCGGCTCTTTCGTACTCTCAGCGACTTGTATACCTGCGTTGGTGAAGTAAAAATACCTGGATCACATTCTTTTTTGACCGGGATTTTATACCATTTGCATAGCTAGCTTTCGTGAGCCCGATGCTGATGGCTCTGTTTATCGATCACATATACTGGGCCGCTACGTTCTAGCACTACATACGGTCCTCTTCACGTTGCAAAGAGCCATCCAAATCCGGATTCTGATTAACTCGGATACAGCCGGCTTATTTACTTAACTTCCATACGAGGTTATGATACAGCGCTTCGATCAGCTAACTTCGCAGGAGCGTTCTCTTGTACAGTTGTTCCGTTCAAGTTAGCCAAATTTCGAGACTGCTTATTCACACGCGTTCAACCGTCCGTCTTCCACAAATCAATCTCCTGGTCATCTAACCTGTGTGGAATGTACCCATAAGCTATCTCGAACGGTGATTTCTTAGGCGTGCATTCAAGTGAACAGCGATGAGCCAAGCAAGAGGAATCTGTGCTAACACTCCTTCTCAGCACTCTCGTCTTGCGGTCAATCACTCTTTGATTACATGATCGTGTCCTTCTGTTAATGCGATTAGTGATACTGAGACAGCGTTGTCGGAAATTTCTTGATTCGTAAGCTATGCAAAAGGTCCTAAAAATTCCCAATTTCGAAGAACTGGCTTTGACCAGTCGCAGTGTTCTGCGATCACTAGCAATGTGTTCCACCGTAGCCCTGTATACGATGTTTGCATGTTGATCAGGTATAGCGACTGATTCGGTTCACCTTTTGATACATTCAGTCGTGACAGCAAGTGGGGGAAAGAGGCCCATCACCTCTTCTAACAATAAGGCCTCAAGTTCATTAACAGAGGTTGGCTGAGTAGGACAATGACACAATTAGATATTGCACTTCAGGGGTTGAAATTGTTGGCCCACCAGTACGTCACAGTATTTCGTAAGTTCGGCGACATACTTCGGAGGCCAATTGATGACGTTCTTTTACAAGTGTTACTGTCAAACTCACCGGTAGTACTGGCTTGTTTGTCCCGTTCTACAGTTAGTGCATTGACAATCCAGCACAGAATAAGCCGTAATTCAGGATAGTGCGATTTAAAAATCTTCACTTCCGATTGTCCTTCGTCTTCTGATAGCTCTCCTCCCATGAGAATTTGCACAATCACCCTCAGGTTTGCCGGACCTGTTTTCTGTTCTGCTTTTAATCTATAACCTAAACTGTCACTATTTCCGATTTATGGCTAAACTGATTTCCTATCGGATGCAAATATCACCGAATTTCTTGCCCCAAACAAAAAACACAGTGGAATTTCTAGTTAGGCACTGCTTTCACTTGCTCAATGAACATATTCTCTGACAGGGTCCGCATCTTTCACTACTGTGGCAAACGTTTTTGCTATTACTCACTGTCTGCACTCCGATTTTTCCAAACTATCATCTCCTGAGTCAGTTTTCAACCTGGATTCGAAGTTTGTTCAGCTTACTTGCTTTGCCTGTTTTGACCACAAAGACCACTAGGAAGTATTCAGCCAGACAGTGACGGGAGGTGTCAGCCAACCATTCCAGAACCATTAGATGGGTGAAGTAAATGAAATTAAGCTGTTCCCGCACTGCCAGTACCATACCCTCATTCAGCTGATTGATCAGCCAATACTGTTTCAGAGTATTATCTAACTTTCACAAGGCTCTTAACAACGCTGCTCTCAGTAAAACGAAGTGAACAAGGATGTCGTCTCCGAAGCAGAGCCGACTGCTTTAAAACCGTCGTACTGCCTCCTAGCAATATTTTGAAACACGAACCCCGTGATCGGTACCGCAAAACCGTGGGACGTGCTTACATGTGTTCCGACCCTCGAACCCAACGAAGTGAGCTGTCTTTAAACTAGAAATCAACTGCTTATCCAGTAGTATACTTGTATGTAACATCAATCAGTTGAGTCACATCTTTGAGCCTCAGTCCTCTTTGAACTTAAACACTTTTTTATATCTACATACATGTTCACTGTCTAATGGTTTTATTTTTTCTTGGTACCATCTTACAAACTTTGCATTCGGTCTTGTAAGTGAAGTGAAGTAGAAGTTGATGGGTCAGTCTGACTGTCTTTCTGGCTTATAGTAAATCCACCACGAACATTGGGCACGCAGTTTAACTGTATTGACAAAAAGGCAATCCATCTTCCACTAGGCATGCGTACCAAGACATAAACTACAACACAGTATTCACTAAATAACTCTGAGGTGGCAACCATCAATAAGCCATTCACTTCCTATTTTGTAAAGCCATACAACTTCTTAACAGATAGGCTACTTAAAAACGTTGCATGTTGCGAAATGAGAGTAGTCAACAATCAGTTATGGATGCCTGGCAGTGTTCACCTAAGCAGTTGAAGTATTCGTCAATACATCAGCCTCTGACTGGGAACATTCGGTGGTAGAGTAGTTAATTGGCAATAGTAGCGTGAACCACATTGTAGGTTGACTGAGCTGCATGGTGTAGTGGAACGGAGAGTTCGGGGAACAGTACCTCAAGGCAAATACAAGAACTCATAGTAGGTGTCCGCAACTAATTCCACTACACTAAGTCTGCTGCGTATTGCAAGAAAATTCTCCCCTTCAGTAATAATGGATTTGGTTCCTCCAGTGGGTTAAATGAACGTTGCCACGGTTAGCCCACGATAACCAGGACCGCGTGCGAGCAGAAGGCGAAACGCGCGAGGACGAAGCAGTGTATTGATTCAAACGATAAACAAGCAGTTAATATGTACAATGAACATAACCGGTATGAAGAATGGTACGTAACAAAAGATCGAAATGGTAACAGACTCTACAATGGAAAGGTTTGATATCAAACAAGTCACAGAAAAGGCTTCTCGCAGATGTCATCTGACTCTCAGTTGTAACTCAGCTGATTGCATGCAAAGCGTAGGTGTTTCGATTTGGATTATCTGAGCTTATGTATAGAGGTTTTAAGAAATAACTTCCATCCATCTTCTGCCTTTTATCTTCAAGGCGGAGTCGCTGTTGTTTTCATGCCATCGTACGGTATTGTATGCAACGTCATAATTTGAAATCTTTGTGTAAAATACGTATCAAGTGTTCTACACAAAA
>QNGE01000198.1:335094-368555 GCA_008508345.1 Paragonimus westermani
AGAACGAAGTGTTTAGGATCGGCTTTCAAAATGTCCGTGAGGGGTTTTAGAAGTTCTGAACATCGGGGGATAAAACGACAATAATAATTGACAATACCTAGGAAGCGTCGGAGACCTTTTAAGGACTGTGACTGTGGGTAGTCCTTAACAGCACTAATTTTCTCTGGCAAAGGCCGAATAACGTTACTGTCGATTCGATGTCCGAGAAAATCTATGGAAGTAACTCCGAAGGTACGCTTCATAGGGTTTAGCGTGACACCGTATTGGGTAAGACGTTCGGACAGCTTTCGAAGATGTGACTAGTGCTGTTGAGTGTCCTCACTGGCGACTAAGATGTCGTCAATATAAACGTACAGTTCGTCCGATGATTGCTGCCTTTAGAGTGTCGTACGGGCTAACGCTGGGTCGAGTGTAGATAAGGTCGGCGACCTCGGTAGCGACCTGCTCGGGAAGTTTGGCAACCATAAAATTATACATGGACTTTTGCGAACGTATTCTTCTAGAATCAAGAATAGCCTCGAATTGAGCGAACCAAAGCCTAGGATCACGACTACCGAACTCAGAAAGTTTGACATAAACTGCATACTCCGAGGCGGTGAGATCTGGTTCAGAATCGGTGATGTTTAGAGAGAAAAAGCACATAGAGAGGGAATCGATCAAATGGAAAAAATTGGGGTGTGTATGTAGAAAAATAAATGAATAAACCAATAAACTCGGACTCACCAAATATGTGGTGGAACGGAGAGTTCGGGGAACAGTACCTCAAGGCAAATACAAGAACTCATAGTAGGTGTCCGCAACTAATTCCACTACACTAAGTCTGCTGCGTATTGCAAGAAAATTCTCCCCTTCAGTAATAATGGATTTGGTTCCTCCAGTGGGTTAAATGAACGTTGCCACGGTTAGCCCACGATAACCAGGACCGCGTGCGAGCAGAAGGCGAAACGCGCGAGGACGAAGCAGTGTATTGATTCAAACGATAAACAAGCAGTTAATATGTACAATGAACATAACCGGTATGAAGAATGGTACGTAACAAAAGATCGAAATGGTAACAGACTCTACAATGGAAAGGTTTGATATCAAACAAGTCACAGAAAAGGCTTCTCGCAGATGTCATCTGACTCTCAGTTGTAACTCAGCTGATTGCATGCAAAGCGTAGGTGTTTCGATTTGGATTATCTGAGCTTATGTATAGAGGTTTTAAGAAATAACTTCCATCCATCTTCTGCCTTTTATCTTCAAGGCGGAGTCGCTGTTGTTTTCATGCCATCGTACGGTATTGTATGCAACGTCATAATTTGAAATCTTTGTGTAAAATACGTATCAAGTGTTCTACACAAAAATCCAAACAACTTGCTTAAGCAATTTCTAACAGACAATCTTCTATGTGCCTATGCTCGGTGTGGTTGATTTGACTGTTCGTCCCAGGAGAAACACAACCAACAGTGGAAGCTGTAGGCCAAACGAAAGGACATCAGAAATGATTCAACTGGTTTGTTCGGTGAATTTGTTGCGAATAAAATAATTTTCTTCTATATCGAGTTAATCGATCACCGTTTTATGGCAGTTATTCAACGTTAACTACTGATTTACTGTTGTCAATGACGAGGACGAGGCGAACCAATGGTTGGCCGATACAGTCACTTGTCAGTCAAGAATGTAGACGCCTCTTGAACGTACGGTTCACTTTGCACCTGAAACTAAGCACAACTACGCACATAATCACCTGATGTACATTGATGGTCGTTCAAAAATTTGATCGATTTTCACGGGTTGGCAGTCTTGAATAAAATGGTGTCCACTAAAAAATTCGAGTCACTACAGTTCAATTAACCACGAAAAGGAGTCACATTAAAAAATGCTATTGTGACTACACTTCAACCCATAAGTAGTTGATGGGAAACATTGAGCACACGGAAGTTCCCGATTCTCAGCTTCAGGAACTTAAAACAACAGCGGACGCAACTAGCCTAGCTGAATTGTTGGCAAAATTTCCTCTAAAACGGCCACTAAATATAAATGAATCAAGTGCGTTGTGTTATCAAATTCTCGTACAGCTTAGAAAACATATTTTGGAAACTCCTCTGGAAATCAATGTACACAATCTACATTATCCTACACTTTCCAATATCTTGATAAACGAGGAGGGGTTCGCGAATATTCGAACAACAAACTGTGACTCACAAGCTGTCTCCTTCTCGTTACACGACTGGTTGTGTGTTTTGTCCCAAACTCTGCAAGGTCATACAGTTGTGACTGACACGGAGGTCTCTGCAACTTTTCAGTCGCTTATCCGCAATCTCTGTTCCGATCGTTTCACTTATAGCCAATTACTGGAGCGTATAACCATTTGGCAAAACACGTGTCTTCATATCTGTTCGTTGACGAAACAAGTTGATTCTCCCTTACGAGACTTACAAAAGCGAAGCAGCAAGGCTCATTATGCCAAATTGATAAGTCGAGAAGTGAGAGAGAAACAAATCGTTGTGAACCCTCTAACTCAGTCAGCGTCAGAGCTAAGACCAAATTCTCCTGATAAACGTTACATAATCACCAGAAAACCTTGCCTACAAGCATGTGGAGAGAGAGGAGATCCACAAGCTTTCAAAATATGGATGGAAAGGTGGCAACACGTTAATGCAGAATATCTGGCTCGACAATTGATCAAAAGTTCGTCCGCAAACCATCATTTCTCTGCGTCACAGTTAGCAGATCTTAGCAGTCGACTTTCGGCAAACATTAACGACGATTCTTGGTGGCAAAACAGACACGTGAAGACCACAGACGAACTCGCACAAAAACTAGAGGATTTAGTGAAACGGCAACCTAGAGAAGGCAACCATTATATGAATACTATCAAATCCATGTATTCAAATCTTATCAGTCGTCCGCTGGTTAAGTTAAAAAACGGATTGAAGGGGATAAGCAAACCGCAGAGGACAATCAACATATCAACCGAGCATGTGGCAATGACACTGGAAGAGTTGGATCGCACGCTTCGTTCACCTGTAGATGCAGGAACATCGATTGTTTGCAACACAAATGTAGATCTACACAGTTGTCATGTATAGACCACCAAGTATGAATGACCGAAAGCAGTTCTTAAATACAGGGGGGAAATGGACTCATTACCTCTCCCTTTAGAAACTTGGATGAACGAAACATTACGTTGTTGTATGTGATAACGTGAACGGTTATGTATCTTTGTTTGCAGTCTAGACAGTGATCAAATTCCTTGTCTACAGAACCGTAAGATTTGACCTTATTCAATTATACTAACTCTTAATTAACCGTTTAAGCGCTGATTAGTGGGTTCATTGTTCACTCAAAATGTCCATAAGCCTGACCAGAAAGTACTGTGACTAGGGTTGCCGTTCACAGCAACCATGACGTGAAGTAACATTAGAGGGGATTTTAGTAAGAAGCACAACAGCTGATGAGACAAGGCTAAACGACAGTAGTATAAATACAAGCACGTCATTGATTGCAGTATGTTGGCATCCAGGATGGCGTTTCTATCTACGAGGGTCCAGCTGAGTAGACGAAATTTACCCACTATGCTGACTGGAACAATCAGAACCCTCATATGTCGTGACCACATTGTTGTCTGACCATCATGCGGTTTCACCCGTTTTTCGCTCTCATCTTATCATCAAATTTGTGTGCATTATTGGTCTCTGACCACGTGTCAATTGCCTCTATTCGATACATGTACGGTGGGTGGACGCGGCCAAAGTGATAAAGGTCCGTCAATAACTGAGGTTCCATAATAGGAGTCGGAACAGTTTTTCTTCCACATTTCATCCACTGTCAGATTTCCAGTGAGCTCAGGCGACGTCTGCATCATTCGATGGCTAGACTCGTCCTTTGCCGCCCGTCCAGATTGTCAACCAGAGTTGGCAACTGAAACCGTGATAGTAGTAAACTGCCAAGTTCTTCAATAACCCACTGTAGTGCACTAAAATGGCAACCAGAGGATCCTGTGTACGCCTACACAGTATTCGTTTCACATATGTCTCTGCTATAGCCCATCAGCATAAAAAACGAGGCAGAATTGTGGAACATACTAGGTTAGCAACGCATTATTTAATACCGGATGGAAATATTCAAAGTAGGCATTGTATGCAGGCGTAAGGGAATTGATTAGCCATGCAGAATACACCAGTCATCCTGCAGAGGTATACTGAGCAGGCTATTAGGTCCCAGTTGTTTGGTCTTATAGCTTTGAGGATGACTCGCTGAAACGTACTCGAGCAGAGTGTAATGGGTCCGATATTATCATTGTATATGTACAGCCCGGTGACGAGAGGACGTAGATGGAAACATTCTAGAGCTTCTCATTGTCGGCTGCGAAAAATTAACTTACACGTAACAAGCAGTTGGCACACGTTCTGGTGGTTGGTAGCGAACCTCAAGAATAACAAACACGTTGAAAGAGTGGACTTCGTCGACAAAGACGGAAAAGCGTGCAGCTGCTTGTCAGTGGCTCAACAGTTGTCAACCAGTAACATGGTAGTTTCATAATGTGACTCGCAGGCTTTGGTTCCGATCGGATTCACGCCCGTGCGATTTTGATAAGGACGAGAATACTGGAAATCACTGTATGAATCCGTTAATATAATTCATCAAAAACACGCATAGTCAGAATCGAAAGAACAAAAGGGTACAACAGTGTGTCACACATAAGCAAAATGAATGAGAAAATGAAGTTCAGAGAGCTCGGTATTTTTCCTTGCGTGCTGAAAACTGTACAAATCTTACTGGATAATATCTGTACGCTTTCGAAACCACTGTAAAACTGAAGAAGTGTCAGGAGTGAAATGTCACCAACGAATCAATTCACTGATTGCCCAGAAATCTTGCAAGACCAAATTTTACGGCCCTTAATCACATCAGTCAAAATATTCACACAAACTCAAATTCGGTTTGATCGATAGTGGAAACATTGCTGAGATTTTGTCTAAGGAGTTTAAGCTGCAAATGATTTGGTAGATTCACAAAGTACACTTGACATGGATAGACCACTAGACCCAACAGTCCCAGAAAATTACTTTCTAGAGTATATTTCTAAAACATCGCTGGTTCCAACATAGCCAAAGCCGAAGTTAGTAGTACTGAAACCTATTTTCCAAACAACACTTAGTTCAGTGCATGGTATCTGGAGTTCATGCAACACATGAAAGGCATGAAGTGGAAAAAAGCATCAACACAACAAGGATGGTTGTGAAGAAAGCCTAGGTTCGAAATACGACCGATGTTAGCCGTGGTGTGCGGCCAGGTATGATAGTACAGTCAGCCAAAGGCACTCGTTGATTCTGACATTCAACCAAGAATCTCTTATTGAACTAAATATGGTTGGGAACAGTGGTGGTGGTGTTCGTAGCTCGGGTTGATGGTTTTGTTATTGGTACGTTCGCCGAGCTTGGCATGTAGATTGCAAGCGTTTCATCACCAAACGAGGTGATATCATCAGTGCGCAAGTGTTTTAGTGCATAATTTTGAGCGTGGAGTTTGGTGAAGTTCGATGGATGCCTGCTCTTATACAGCAGAACAAGTTGACCTACTGACCTGAATTCTGGTTGGCTGCCTGCCATCGCTTTGACCTCTGACCTGACCCATCACTGATTGATTCTGTTGCATGTGAACTATGACCTGATGTCCGATTGGTTATTCCCTGGAGTTCTTGGGCTGGAGCCTGATTAGCTGCTCCGTGTCGCTACCGCATTTTGACCTCGAACCGGATTGGTTGATTGTGCCTCTCCGTAGCCAGTTCGTGTTCATGTATTCGTGTTGATAATTTCCGTGTGGTTTGGCCGACGTAGTGTTGTCCACAGTCATTGCATTGGATTCTGCAAACGACGCTTCTTCTGTCTACGGGTTTGGGTTGTTCCTTTGGTTTTGGTAGTATCCTTCGTAATGTTGCTGTTGACTTGTGCGCTAGCGTGATACCATGTGTTCTCAGAAGTGCTGCGGTCATTTCTGGTAGTTTTGATACATGGCAGTGCAGTTCGTTTATTTGATGGTTCGGTAGAGTTGGGCTCTCTGGTTTTCTGTAGTAGACTACGTCTGATGAAATTTCATGGGCATCCGTTGTGAAGAAATACTCCGTATAAGTAGTTTTCTTCCTTACTCCGCAGCTGTGTGGTGCTGCATTGTTTGAGCGCGTTTGAACAGAGTTTGAGTGCAGCTCCTTTTATGGCAGACAGGATGGTTGTTGCGAAAACTAAGGAGTTGGTCCGTGTACGTTTCTCTCCGATTAATTGATGTATCCAGTGTTCCATCAGGTTCGCGGCTGATTAGTACATCTAAGAACGGTAGTTGGTTATAGGTTTCAATCTTCATCGTAAATTAAGTATCGTTGAAAATGTTGTTTAGCAGTCTGTGTGTGTCTTCAACCAGTCAATATGTTTCGCTGTATTCCGTGATCCGCTATGATGCGCTCCATCACCGCCCTGCGCGCTGATCGGGTATAGCGGCTGCTTCAATCCACCTTGTGAAGTGTTCGGTCATGACCACGATGTATTGATTTCCGGACGTCGTTACTGGAAAGGGGCCCATCACATCCACCGACCACAGTTCTCCAATTTTACTGACCGCAATTGGTTGTGTGGGATACTCACTGGGGCGGTTAGTGCTCTTCACTAACTGACATTGCTGGCACGCCCGCACATGATTGTTAACATCATTCTTCATTCCCGGTCAGTATGCCCTTTGTTTCAGCATTTCGTAGGTTCGATGACAACCCGTATGAGCCAGCTGATGACATTCCTTCACAATTGCCTCCCTCAACTCTGCCGGTATGACCGGGACGTTTATTCCATCCCGCAATTGGCGCATCAAAATTCCGGCACTATTCAACCGCAAATCGGACCAGTGCATTCTGAACGCTTTCAATTCCGGATTCACTTCGTCTTCTGGTGATTGTTCTCCCGACAAGAGTCGGTCAATCATCACCCGGATCGCCTTATCCCTCTCCTGTGCTGCTTGTAACTTTCCGGGGCCACTCTCCAGTTCGATACTGTTAACTCCGGTCACGTCCTTGTGGACCTCACCCAGGTGTTGCGTTCGGGAAAGCAAATCGGGCACAGTTCTCCTTTCCGGCTACATGGCGAATTGTGAAGTCGTACTCCTGTAGTCGTAACGTCCAACGAGCCAGCCTTCATCGGGGGTCCTTCGCCGATTTAATCCACTCCAGCGGTTTGTGTTCGGTCTACACATGGAAACGTCGGCCGAACAAGTTAGATCGACAAACAGCGATGCTCAAATGTAATAATTTTGTAATCAATGGAATAAATACAACTTAGCAGTAATGTGCACGTGATGACAACGGAGAGCGTACGCAGCAAAAAAAGAGAACCTCGCGTACTAGCACAAAACCGTGTGCATCGAGCGATGAAACGATGATCCACACGCGGATACCTCGCAACATCGTATGTCCCGAGGTAAAAAGTAAGATGTCAAGATACATTGAGTCACTGTGTGTATCATCCATTGGTAGCGCCAAATAACTTCACCGGTTTATTTGTGATAATTTAGTACGCCTACAGGTGTGCATTCAATGTGTACCTGTTTGTGAGAGGGTGTGTATTTCGAGTACGGGAGTGTGTACAAATGTTATCGACAGTGTTATACTGAAGCCTGAAACGCAGATGATTGTAAATATAATGGACGTCGGCTAGCCTGACGCCAAGTTTGAATCCATAACTGTACCGCAGGCCTTCATTGTCATCTGTTTTGAAACTTGTAGCACCAGTCATATCGTCGATAGCAAGGTGGATCAGATAATCCTCCGCAATAAAGGTTCTGAGGCTTGATGCAGACTGCCTTGAGAGCGACATTCGGCAGAGGACAGTACAAGGAACATCTTTCGCCATACGAGCAACATACGGCGTATTGATGAGTAGTCGGGGATTTGGTTCATTTTCAAGTTGACCATCACTCACATTTGATCGCAGCGTTCGCATTCAGATAGACTTTCCAGCCAGCCTCTTTCGAAAAGAAGCACTAGACTCGAGTTTCGCTCTTATTAGAGCTCGTCAGTAGTGCATATCCTTGCCACGACCGGGATTTGAACTCCGGACATTCCAATCATGAGGCGACCGGGAAGTCTATCATTGCGAGAGTGGTTGAGCGTTCAGATTTGCTAATTCGGTCGTGCCTAATGTGAGGTCAATGGCGCAGTGGTCAACACGGTTGCCTCATGATTGGAATGTCCGGAATTCAAATCCCGGTCGTGGCAAGGATATGCACTACTGACGAGCTCTAATAAGAGCGAAACTCGAGTCTAGTGCTTCCTTTCGAAAGAGGCTGGCTGGAAAGTCTATCTGAATGCGAACGTTGCGATCAAATGTGAGTGATGGTCAACTTGAAAATACGGCGTGTTAACAACACGACCTCCTCTGAGAATTTCACCTGTTCTCAGCAACAAATTCCAGCTTAGTTTGGGGTGGATAGAAATCTCAGTCGTAATAACGGAATGGCAACTGTCTTTGAGCTGATTAGCTTAACTGCCCTGACTTCTAGAAGGTCACCCACTTTGAATTCGTTAGGAGATACTCCAAGAACATGCCACGCCTGCGTTTGACGAACATAATAATAATATTATTATTATAATCCAAACCGAGACAAGCTCATTACGACTATATCTACCTGAGATAATTGCCGAAGTCGAGCCACCAAAACAACAGTGAATCTTTAACCTGTTCAACCTGTTTGGTGGCAGTGAATAACTAGTCAATTTTGATGGCAGCGTAAATATAGCGCAAAAAATTGAAAGTAGCAGCGAATCCAATGGTTCCCGTGAGAATCCAGAATGTGATCACCATCAAACTTGGGTAACCGAAATAAACGACCGTCGGTACAAACTGAGTGATATTCAGCTTGGTCCAATAGTAGAATACAGAATAGATCAGTAGATAGACAGCTGGTCCGTCCGAAGTTATGAATGTGTGCCACCACCATCGAGTTATCTCATTGCATAACTGGAAGTAAGTGATCACGATGGCCACTTGCGCACAACAAATTATCAAAATGATGAAGACAGCGAATAAAAAGCCGAACAGGTAGTAGAACCGACTCTCCCAAAGTGCCATGTAAACGAAAAACACTTCAATGAACACTGCTACGAAAGGCAGCGCACCAGCCAAAAGGGTTGTGACAAGCAAATTTTGGTGAAACTTCGGCGAACAAGACTGTGACAAAAACCATACAGAAATTTGAAGACCAGACCGGAACAACGCAGTAAGCAGACGCACGTAACGTGGAGGATGAAAGACATCCCCGTGGACTAGCTTCCAGCCGGGCTCTTCTAATATGTCTTCTGCGTCATCGTCGCGAATATATTTGGCAATATCCCTGCGCAATGTACGCACCAATATCATGGAGATAACAGGTGTTAGAAATATGTGGATAACAAGGGAGTTGATGATGGAGAACCAATGCACTTGTCCACCTTGAGATTTGAGAATTATGTCCAAACGAGAGGCCCACCGAATGGGAGAAGATTCCCAAATAACCTCGTAAGAAAATTGCAGCATCTTGGTGTTTTCGTCTATCGCCTTCCAATTCGACAAAGGAACAGGGTCAACTGGGCGTTCGCAAACACTGCCGTCCTTCGTGAGCAGGTGAGTTTCTGAAATGCTCATTGGCTCCACCTCGAATCCAACAAACCTATGCATGACGTGTTTTAGTTTGTTCAAGAATTGTACAGCATCGCTGATGGAATGTTCTGATCCATCGATGAGATATCGCAGCCGTTTGAATAGATCTTTGGCCAAATTGTAGGTCAGTGTGCCCGGTAGAGATACAATTGGTCGTGGTGGGATATCATCTTTGTGTATTTTTGGTAGTCCGTAGAGTTGAGCAGTGGTTGCATCATTCGGCTGCATTTTTCAGCGTTCCTGTTTGCTTATCTCATGCGTAATCTCTAGTTCCTTTAGTGCGGTGTTGATTTTGTTGGCCAGTTTTTTGATGGAATCAGCACTAAGTAGGTGGTGGGTGGTTGTGTCGTTCAGCAGCTGTTTTGCTTTCTCCATATAGTCTGCCTTGTCCATGATATTTGTCATCCGTCCCTTATCAGCTGGCAAAATAATGATGTCATTCGTCTTAAGGTTGCTCAATGTTCGTTGTTCGCGTTGGGTGAGGTTATTGGACGGCCTAATGCAGATCAAGACTGGGACGATAGTTTGTCGGATTTGGCGCTATGCTTCTTCGGCATGACGTTAGATTTCATTGTGTTCTAAGTTTGCTAAGTATTCTCTGTTTGTTGCATCTTTCGTTTTAAAATTGAGTCCTCTGACAAACACGTCTTGGTGGTCGTTGGAGAGTGGATGGTTTGATAGGTTTCTGATCCATGTATAGTTGCTGAAGTTGGCATACCCCTTCGACAGTTCTGAGAGTTTTTCTTCAAGTGCTACTCTCTTCTCATTCTTCGTTCTCGCTACTCACTGCCCTATCGCTCCCTCTAATTTCTGTAGCTGATGTTCGTCTATTATTTGTTTGCAGTCTTCTCTTTTAGCTGTCACGACGTTCTCGTATTTGGGTAACCGACTGTGGGCATCGGTTATTAACATCCGTCTTCCGTTTTGGCTGGTTATTGCCCAAGCTTGTGGATGACTGAGCGGTGGTCTCTGGTTGATACTTGGTGGGAGAATGTTTTGACATGGACACTCGTTCAAAAAGAATAGTTGCTCACGCGTGGATGCTCCTCTGCATGCAAAGGTCTCCCAGCGACGAGCTGTTTTAGCGTTGTGCGCCCATGCAGGTTTCTGATAGTTAGGAACAGTGGTGTTGTTCGTAGCTCGGGTTGATGGCTTTGATAGGTATGAATTAAACATGGATATCAAAGTTCACATACAGAATCAGAAGAAATCTACATTCGAATGTAATGTGAAAATCTCAAAAAATTTACTGGCATATTCGCTGGTAGAACTCTGGGTTGCGACGTCCGTCCTACGTGGATTTTGCTCGAAATCGCACTATGTCGACTTCCGCGCGCTCCGGCCGCAAGATTCGGTGTTTCCACTGCGGAGTCTACAACCAACTGCGATATCACTGGGCTGTAACCATATATTGTGTCACTCATGCTTCGCCAGACGAAACACGAAAATGTGTTGCGGTCCTCTATGTCCTTGTTTCAATACCTGACTGTTGGTCATAACTAGCCCGTATTTGTTGTGAGAAGTTTTTGGGATGTGGAAATCGACTGGTCTGGATAGTGCAGGCTAGATTCTTACTGCAGGATAGGTTTTTTTTAAAACCAGACTCTGATCCTTTCATCACAATGTGAGCTTCAATTAGTCAGCGCAAATGACACGATTACACGCGCGATTATTTCACGGTGCATTCTACGACTGTCTTCTCGCGGAGTAATCATGAAAGTGGAATGCATCTTGACCGCTTGGGCTCTATGCCCCGGTTGTCCGAACGTCATCCAGTATCCGTACAGAAGATAAACACTGCAGCCTCAACCAGTGGGACGTCGGACTCCTGGGCAGCCATCTCACTCCACCACTAGACACTGTTATCGAGATCCCACATTTAGAACACCGTGTTCAACACAGTGCTTTACAGCTTCTTTGATACACGTCTGCAGCAGTTCTATCAACAATCAATTGCCCTAAAATGCATCGTCTGGTACACCTCAAGCTCGACATCCTGAGAGCTTCAGCCTGATCATCAGTGATTACTTGTTGAAGTATGGATAGTAACAACAGTCACTCCGTTACGTGGCTTATCTTCAGCCAGGTGAGTGATATCCAATGAAACTTGGTACGGACTTGGATATGGGATTACTACGTTTTGTGGGCAGTGTATATTGAAACTCAGATAACAGTGGTGGGTGACACCACTATCCTGAGTAGATTTCGCGGCCACAAGTTCTGTTCACGGTTGCCCGACGTTCGCTTCCTCTCTGGACGTCCTGGATACTTTTGGTAGCATATGTACAACGTTCACTCGAAATGAGCAACAACCTTGATCAAACACACATGGACAGATTAAGTGGTCAGTGGTCGAGTAGAACAAAGCGTGAAACGGGACTGTAGCATATCCATATAGAGAAACGGACAACGATCAGCCTGACCAGATGATACAGTGACCCGAAGTGTCAGAATTCCGTCCAGAACGGAAAATAAAAACACACATGTCAAGATGTGAAGGTTACTTGGATTATGAATAAACATACTCATGGTTTTATTCGTACATACTTCCTGTAAATCTACAGTTGAACCAGTACCTTGTGTATCGTTGCCAATATCAGTATGATCTTTCGTCGTCAGGTTTGAAACGTCAGCTAAAAATGACCAATCCTAATTTCGGCAGACAATACTCCAACATTATGAGTGATGGTTATTGTTTGTGTGACGGGCAAAACGAGGCCATAAGAGAGAGTGTAAAAGCGAAATGCTTTGCCGTTACAAAAGTATGCGTTTCCCATTCGTCCGAATCCAACAGAGCATCGTACACAAATCATAAACGTTACGTGAAATTCTTCCAAAGGGATCTATTCGGAGGCAAAGCAGCAAATAAGGCTGGATTGCTGCTGATTCAGTAGAACTGCTAAACAAACGTGGAGTGATCCCCATTGACTCCGAATACGATAGATAACGTTGAGCGGAAAAACAAGCTTACGAAAAGTCCGTGTAAGAACTGACAAGGCTTAATTTTTCCAGCAAATCAAAGTGACAAAGAAAGCATTTTTATCAGGCTATATTAATTTCCAATAATTTAACCTGCAAACCCACTTCAGTTTCTGATAGGTGGTTCTCAATGTTATCACTAACCACACAATGTTTATCCCTTGCAGCTGACTGAGCTGGCTTAGACTGGTTGATATGTTCCTTGAAGTATTCGACTCACATCGGGTAGGTCGCCGCGGACAGGTGTAAATTCGTGAACCACTCTTTAGTTATAGTCTCAATAACAACTTGCCGATGGCCAGTACAGCTACAAATAACCCTGCCATAACATAACCACTCCACAGTTTAATACAACCACCAGTGATCTGGGTGAACAGTGTCCAGCGTACCAAATGTTCACCTGGTACACAGAGGATGTGACCATACCAACGCAAACGATACGGCTTTATTAATGGGAAAACCTGTTGTATTATTAATAACAGTACAACCGAATCTCGTTTAGCGCGGACACAGATAATCGACACCAACAACCAGGGATAAACAACATAAATCAAAACTCCTTCTGATTGGCCCGGATTCCCGAATAACAGGAACCAATGAAAACAGATTTCACACAGGTGACGTGCTAAGCCATCAGACTTTCTACAAAGTAACGTGAAAAACTACTATGTGTATATTAAAATAAGTGACCTCTAGGCCACGAGGATATAGTTGATTTTCACGCCTATCTATATCTTGCTAATGGCTTAAGGTAATCAAATATTGGTTGCGCTCTTTGGGCTAAGTTTAGGTCAACCATAGCAATGATGACAAAATCACGCAACGGGGAGGGAACAACAAGCCCCGGTTTAAACGAAAAAGAGATGAAGTAAGTGAGGTTCTATACATAAAACAATTCGACTGAACGAAGTATCCACACCTTGTAGAAGAACGACGGGTCTGCGAGCAGGAACGAGATGCCATTTGCAATCTTCACCGATCCGATTGATTAACTGCGTTTGAGCTTGATTAGCCGCCATCACGCCTACAGCTACTGACCCTATGAGCCTGAGGATTCCCCAAATGCGCGTTAGGGATGTTGCTCATGCGATCATCCTAACCAATTACGACGAACTGACGGGAAAGGCACTGGGAAGACACAAGTCTACCAGAACCCTCGTCATCAACACACTTATTTTATGGACTGTATGGTCGAATTAGCTGCACACAAGCAGTAGATTACCTGCCTGTCGGCTACAGCCGGACGTCTTTTGAATGTACAAATTACTCACTTTGACCAATTTAGGATCATTGGATGAGTACGCAAACAAGCGGATCTAGATCGCCACTAATAATTAGTAGGAGCCACCAGACTGTTATTGTTACACCAAGCCCTTCAAGTTCGAAGTAAGCATGTTATACAGTTACAAGTAAAGATTGCTAATTAGTATCTACAAGGCAATGAACGATCGGATATGTTACCAAAATTGGTTCTTAAGGAATAAAACACAAGAAAAACATCTTGCGCGATAAGGAAAACCGGGAGTGTACACAAACATGAAAGCACACAGAAAACTCGTTAGACGAAGCTGACGATAAAAAAGACAGTCTACTTCGGGACCGCCCGAAGACAATGGGTGAACCACAACAGAGTTGAGAACAGCACGAGGCTTCCACCTTGGTGCATCACGCCCAACGATACCGGGACATAGTGCAGCAGAGTGAGCACACCTAAGGCACTCTGACCCCACACAGATGCGAGGACCAAGTGGGCAGCGTTACGAATACGCGGTCCGGTCTGAGCCACGCCGACACGCATGACCGAAACCCACAGCGCGGTGGCCACTGCGACTGTGGAGTACGCGAGCACGCGATGGACGAATTGCACGCCAGTGGGATTATTCACCAGATTGCTTAGAGCTGATCCATACTGCGGGGATATTAAATCAGTTGGGATCCATCGGTCAGCCATCTTGGGCCAAGAGTTGTACACAAGCCCGGCATCAAGGCCCGCAACAAACGCGCCTAAGAAGGAAGTTAGGAGAGAACGCGGATAAAAAGTACAGGAAATACAAGGATCGTTCCGTCCCGCTGGTTAAGCAACGTTTGTCAGCGGTCAATTTAACCAGGACGAAAAAGAGAACTGAAAAGTCGATATATTGCAGAAAAAACTATAAAAATTGCATAACAAAAATGGCACAATAGCAGATGTCTATTTGATTTGTCAGGAAATACGAGGTAGCCTACACCAATCTGGACAACTGGTTTTTTTCATTCACAAAGTTGAAGGCAATGCGCAATGTAAACGATCTATAAGGCTCGCAAACACACCAGTATCGGAATCCAACCGGAGGGTGGCTTCGATCTAAAGCGTGGAGACAGTCAGAAAGTCCCAAGCACAGACAATAATGATAACCAAGTGAAACATCCATAAGTAATCACAGCCGCTGTCAGCACAAACATCGGTATAAGACTATGCGAAATGGCGTACCGGTAGGATAAAAATGTCACAGGACCAACACAACCTGAGACAATTAGCCAGCACACACAACACGACATGAGCAAGCTGAGCCAAGTTTCATCCTATACATGACCGCGTTCACGGTTGAAACACCGTAACGGTAGTGTTTGCAGCATTGAACATCAATACGCAAACCAGCGACAACCGAATCAAAAGGTGCTGAGAGATGAGTCAAGTAAGGCAAGACAGTAGCCTCGGTTCGAGTAACGCATGTTGCGGGTCCATTGGAACTGAAGTACACTCGCTTTAGCTAAAAACAGTAGCTAAACGCTATCAAACGCGAGGGTTCACCGAAAGGAATGGAAAACAGCACTGCTCGCCATGCTGTCCTAAAAACATCGGATTTCCCGACCCGACGTAGATTCGGCGCTAATGACAACGGTTCTACAGAACGAGATTGTCTCAACCGTTTCCCTACGAACTCCTAGCTGCTTGAACACAACATATCCAATTACATTTTAAAACATCGACAAATCGACAATACCTCAACAGCGGAAGATTACAGTGTCATTTGTTTCCGCTGTTTGATTTGTCTTTTGCTATCACTGCGCGTTATTTTAACGGCGTCATTTACAATGTAAACTAGCCGGGATAAAGCGTTAAAATGGACGACCAGTGTGGAGTCGAAGCGAACAAGTTCGCTGTCCGCTCTAATCGCATGAATGAGTGCGACAGAACACCGTTTTTCGGGAAAAGAACTGTAATCTAGCAATAGGGTAGCGTCCTACTATTGACGTAAAATTGATATTACGGCTTTCACTGTCCTTGAAGACAGTGCGCGGCGTTCCTGATCCAATCATTTTCATTGCGTATGTTGTGTAAATTCCAAAAGACAATTTTGTCAGTACGCCACTAAGGTCACGGCTTGTTTGTTTTCCACCACTATGTGCTTATGCAATTTTAGGAATATATTGTCGAATATGTAAACTGTACTGATTTCGAATTGGGTCGGGTTCGCTGTCACATTGTCCGAAATTGGTGAACTCGAAGGAGCCGAATCAGTTGGAAGGTTATGAATCTCACCACAAACAGTCAAGAGCCTAACCATAAGGTCCATGGATCGGGTCACGGCTCACTGTAACGGTGACATAGAATGTCTTAGAAGAAAATACTAAGGAACCAGATATGGTATGAATGCAGATACGCCATTGACTGCGACACACCGCCATCCCGGATAGCGCTACGAACCACCGATTTGAGTGAACACGAGGACCCCGGCCAGGCATGCGACGCCTACTCACTTTGCTCAATGGAGCAGTCATGGTTTTCATATTTCGTGACTACGTTGTTGCCTAAGCATTACGTGGTTTCACCCAACTGTTGGTGGTCTCTGTATTACAGTGCTCGATATGGCAAACGCTCAGGTGGCATACGGAATACGTCACTCGACCAGCCCAGGTTGTGCAACGTGATCAACAAACGAATTGATCGCGCGTCCCAGGCGTTCAAGGAAACAAGCGGGCGAACGGCTGTGTTGCTGACGCGAATAGTCTACTTAATTTTGTAACCCTTGACCCAATACGCTGGTTCGTCCACGGTATAATAAGACGATTGATAGGAAATCGGGTTCACCTCCTTGATAGAGTTAACACGGTAAATCGTGGTCCCGAAAATACGCGGCGGTCCCCGTTAATTGTGCCCAAGACAAGCCAAAAGATGAGTGCAAAAAAGCAACTTTGTTCTGCTCCGAAAACGTGTGCGACAAGGAGAAAATCGCATGGTATTTGTAGGGTGCATAGTGACCTACCAACACTCTCGAACCAGAAAAACGAAGGACAGACATCAAAAAAGTAGTCAAGATCATTAAGCCACCAATGAGTGAAGCGGAATAAAGGCCAGACAGGTGAAAAACTAGTGGAGGTCACTTCTCGAATGTTCACGACATTTCCGCTCATTATGATTGGATAGGATCGTCTTCTCGAGGAAGGACAGAAAAAATGGGTTCCTCTAACACTTACTATCGACTAATTGGTGAAGACAGTGATGATCAAGCACAGCAAGTCGGTTGACATCTTCGCTGCGAACAGATCGCGTTCACCAACCATACAGCAAAACAGGACGTACGCAAGCATTATAAACTCATTTTTAGTGACAAGTGAACGTCTTTTCGGCGCAACAGATGATGCAAGTTGGCAAAAGCAAACCGTGCCTTTGGTATATCTTCGAAGACATCTCATCAGCAATGACGCAAGCTGAAGAAGTAGTGCTACCCAAGTACATGAAGGTATCCACAGTCTCAAGCGGATTACCTGCAACACAGAAAGTAGAAGTGCGAGTGTCCCTGACTTCAAGTAGCGCCTTGCAATTTGAATGTGTGAAGCGTATACCATACAAACCAGCCTGGTAACTCACCTTGTGCAACACGGTATGCGTGCCTTTGACAGACGAACTAAGTGACAGTCATCCGCATACTCATACTCAACACCAAACCCACAGGACTCCAAAAGCACACTTTCCAAAATGTCGTCCATGACAAAGGCGAAATCGGACACGCTCGAAGAATACCACTAAGAATGATGAGAAAGTTGTCCATAAACCCTCACCTTACTTGCAGAGTGAGCACATAGTGATCTCAACAGCCTCACGTATTTCCCTTGTACTCCCTTGCAAAGAAGACAGTTCCATGGAACGTTATGAACAAATGAATCGAAAGCAGCCTCTAGACACGACCGTGGGCTACCTATATGAGTCCCGACGTTCCAAGATCCATCGCAAGTTAAAAATGTGATTAACGCACCCACAACGAGACCGGAAGCCTGCCTGATCTTCACGTGTCTTACTTTCTCTGGCCAGTGAGTAAACTGGATGCAACAGAGCCTAGACTGATGCCTTTGTAGTTGTTACACAGATGCCGGGTTCCCTTTGTGAAAACGGACATTACTGTTGATAGGCACCAATCACGATGTACCTCTTCAGTCTCCAAGATCTCCGGAGGCATTTCGTCAGTTTCGAAATCAATCTCTTCCCGCCATCTTTGAAAATAGGAGAGAGGAGGCCTCACTACGCCTCCAGGGCCACTTCTGCTTTCGACGGAGGTCCGTCTAGGACGCAATAACTGACCACTCGGATCCCGTCGTCCACATGGTCTGGTTCAGACCAGTTGAACTGTTCTCCAAAATGTTCAGCCCACCTGTCAAGTCAGTGCGATTGACTGGTGACAAATGAACCATCTTCTTCACGTATGTTCTCACTTACACCGACTCGACGGCCGGTACAAGCACGAATCAGAGAGAAAGGCTTTCTGCTATTCCCAGATAAAAAGACCTTTTCCATATTTTCGACTGTTCAACTACGTGACGCTAACGGTCTCTGCACAGCCTTTTAGTCAGCTTGCGTTTAAGTTCTCGACGGTCGTCATCGTATTCAGAACCAAGTGGAATCGAGTGAAGCTCGTTCATGAGGTTTATGGACGCAACAGAAATCCAGTTCGGTTGCAACTCAACAGCTCCTTCGGAACACATCCCTTCACAGCTGCCGCGATTTGTTTCCAGTGTTCGTTAGAATCTCCCATCTGATTCGAACTGGGAAATTTGTTCACCGATGCCTTTGGTAAGCGTTTTTTACACCTTTCTCGCTCGAATGCCAGTTAAGTGTCTTGCATTTACGAGCGTACTTCCTCTGGGCACACGCAACAGCATGGTCCAAGTCCATGTGGCTGTTTTAAAACGCACGACAGTCTTCAACAGTGGCGTCACCTGTGATGGAGTTGTGCCCACGACTCAGAAGCACACGAAGGTCTCCGTGTAACACAGTGCCTCCTCCTGTGCTGGAATGCGGTGCTCGAAATAACGAGACCGTGGGATGCGCACTATTGTGGCAGTCTTTCGCCAGTGTTAGTGCGTTGTGCCCGATTACCAAGCATACCTCTCAGCCGCTTCTCCTCTGAAGAAAGACGACCAAGTTGAGCATTCAAATCGCCTCACAAGGTCAACGAGGGCGTCGAAGAAAGCATCTTTGGTAGCATCCGAACGACTGTCCGATGAAGCATATGCTGATATAACAGAAACACAATGCTTTTCTGATTTGATCCGGCAAACCTTAACCGATGTATTGAGTCTGACAGCGCACAGGCGACTATTCACTGGGATTCAGTCGAAGTGTAGGGAAACTGGAAAGTGGGAACAAAAACGAAGAGGCTTGAAAGGACCGCTAAACTCCAACTAACAAATGAGTCGTTCGGGTACTAAGTGTGTAGCTATGTTCATGCTGATCGATTGGATTTACACAAGGATTCTACTAGGTACATCATTTCCACTTCTCTTCTGTTACCTCTAAACAACACGGTTTGCACAGATTTCAATAAAGAAAGTTCAGGCCCGTGGTATTTTTCAAGGCTTTCAATGTGAACTAACTAAACAATTGATAAGCCACAATATTACGCATTTACGATATAATGCCAGCTGAAAAGTCCGCTCCCAATTTAGCTACATAGCTCTATATTCATAAGTACTGTGTGGTACAATAGTCAAGGGAAGTAAGCATAAGTTTACACTCATCTTTTCAGCCATTCCCAGATCTTCCTACAAGGACAGGCTAGCTTAGTTTTGCTCCTCGCTAGTTTTCACATCGCATTTGACATTTGATGATAAAAACAGAACTGTAAGTCTTCTCAGACATTTCTACATGCTGGTCAGCTGAGTTGAACAGTCCACTGATGTAGCCAAACAAGTTCTCTAGTCTTTTCTTTCACCCACAACCCTCCCACTTTCTACCTCATATGCCTTGATTTCGTAATGGCAGTATGGAACATGAGTCTCTCGGTTATCTCTACACCGCTTGCATCCCCAATCCCAAAATGTTAGTGTGATGATCGCTCGAACAGTGTGGGATTTTGGTTACGTACTGTCAAAAAAGATGCATTATTTGTAGAAAAAAATCCCCTTCTGTTGGGGCCCACTCATGTAACAGCACCAACATCTTAATAACAGGCCAAAGAACAGTCCATCTTTTCAATCTCAGAGCACTGAAAGCAACAAGGTGATCTGACTTAGTTCGTTTCATTAAAGCACTAGAATTCTGGAAGCTTGATTGTCACAACGGCAAAAGTCTTTAATATTGACTAATAATGATCACACAAGTTGATAGACTCATACGTATGGTGTCAAACATCTAGTCTAGACACTTTTCAGAATGTCACTTATGGTCGCTTCATCTCTGGCGGATAGAGTAGACTGACGGTGCAAACAGACACCCAACTGCAAGTTATCCAGAAACATTCTGACAAATTTGATTCATTAACCATCCTAATAACAACAAGACTTTCGCTGGTCCTATCACCATCGCTAATATACTCGTATTCTAAATCATCAAACAATAAACGATAGAAAAAAAAGCTCTCTTTTCATAAACACCTATCAGTGCACTTATTGTAGAGTATCGCCTGATCCGCAGTGGGGCTTGAAATGGATACGCCGGGGGACAAACAACAAAACCACGATAGAACAACCGCGCTATGAATTCCGCATGCGCAATGTTCGCGTTGCGTTGGCAATGTGATCAATTTCCAGTATCAGAAACATTGAACAGCGCCTGGAGAATGGATGACATTGGTTAAATCCAACACTTACTCCGTGTATGCATAATATAAACTCAAAGTTTCGTAATTTTTCAAAGTATGAAAATAGTCCTTTAAAACCAACACTTTCCAAGACCCGAAATTCTGCACGAATTCCCCTATTCAGGCTATATAGGCGTTGAACGTCTGTGTTAGCCAGTGATGTAAACCTATGGTTGATAATGACGTCGAACAGTGTTGGGTCAACTGGCCAGTGGAAAATAACTTTGTAGAAGAAACAAAAAGTTGGTATCTGTTGTGGAAAGTAGACTTACCGAATACAAGTGTTGTGAACGTTAATGCCTTCGAAGAATGAGCCAGAATCTTCAATGACTTCAACGCGGCAAACGGCTTCACCTAAAGAACCGGAGTACTGAGGTCAATCGTAAGCAAACATTATTTTCAAAAAATGATCGCCAACAATAGCGTGGTAGAACAACCATAGAAAACAACAGGCAGACATTGGTATAAACCCTAGTACAGATAGCCGATTAGAGTGGCTCGGAAATGCTGTTGATATCACTGAATTTGTTAAATACAACTCATACCTGAAATAATGGCCTCGCCACATTGATGACGATTTATTGATTTTTTTTGTCTGTACCTCAAATCCGGCATGCACACATCACAACGCTTGCTGACACAGCGAACACGGCTTGCTGAATGTTGCCCCATTAATGAAAATTGATGAATCAAAAGAGGCGAAGTACGCACTGGTGTCTTTGAATACAATCATCGGAGACGATATCACTCAGTTATCTCACGATCACGGAAACAATCAATGTGTAGCATGTCTTCAATCGCGCATGTTACCTCAGACAATCGTAAACGCGTATTCTGTAGCTACAGGAGCTGTACTGAGCGAGTGTAAATTGTGAGAAGCAGAGCTTAATTTGATAGGGTGTACCAAATGCAAATGATTCACTTCAGTTTGGGTGGAATACGTTAAGGTCTGTGCTTTGAAAAAAGCGTGTAGACACTATGTCAACGTTTAGTCTGGACCTGTTTTGACTGGAAAAGACGGAACGAAAATCTAAAAACGGTAAAGCCTATTCTCATGAGTAGATAAATCCACCTTTTGTGTGTAGGCAGAAACCGAAGCCACTATTGGCCTCAAACATTAAATATCTGATGGACACAAAACAGTTGGCATACGTGCCACGAGTTGACGCAACCATGACTCAAGCGGACTCCACCCGCAAGAAATACTCTCCGCGAAGTGTAAATCTGTTCCTTTAGTTGGGGTGGTTTTTCTTAGAACATAAACGATGTGATCTAGAGAGTAGAGAGTAGACAAACAGGCACTTATGATTAACACTGGAGTCTCACTTAGAACGTGCACCACTGGTAACCACCGCTGGTAACCAANGGTAAAGCCTATTCTCATGAGTAGATAAATCCACCTTTTGTGTGTAGGCAGAAACCGAAGCCACTATTGGCCTCAAACATTAAATATCTGATAGACACAAAACAGTTGGCATACGTGCCACCAGTTGACGCAACCATGACTCAAGCGCACTCCACCCACAAGAAATACTCTCCGCGAAGTGTAAATCTGTTCCCTTAGTTGGGGGTGGTTTTTCTTAGAACATAAACGATATGATCTAGAGAGTAGGACAATGTTGCCTGAGAACAACTGACAAGACAAACAGGCACTTATGCTTAACACTGGAGTCTCACTAAGAACGTGCACCACTGGTAACCAGCGCTGGTAACCAAATCATCACGACGAGGCAAAATGATATCTAACGGCCATTAGGGCCGAAAGATAGAAAACAAACAAGTTAACTCAAGGTACAACATCAAACACGTAATGAGAAGCAGCAGCATGTCACAGAAGGGCTGCAAAGCTGTCCGACTATTCAGATCTAATCAAGAGTCAGATGAGGAAAAGTCAAATCAGGAACTCTAAACTGGCAGGACAACACTATAATCATACAGCTCAGGACTAAAAACCAAAGCACAATATGGAAAAGAATGATGTGTTTTGAAGGGATATCGGTTAGTTCATTGAGCTAAGGGTCCACAAAATTTAGTTAGGCGTGGTTCGCTACATTTTTTACTCACTGAATAGCCTACGGTTCACACTGCACTTAAGTCAACTAGTTCAAGGGCCCAGATACCGAAACGAAATCCCTTGTACCACTCGCGAACAACATAGCCTCCTATTCGGTGAGCTTAGTCCGCGTACGTTGACCTTAAAGAGGACCACTCTCGTCTGGTTTGCCGGAGCAACCACCAGGTAGGGAATATAAGGTTGACAACTCAAAATCTAACATGAAAAATTCCATGTGTATTAGTAGTCTACCCCTCGATCACCGTATAGATAAGCAGGGTTTAGTATGATGAGACCGTGGTAATACACAAGGGTCACTTCAACGTTTAAGAAGTTTCGTATGCGGAAATGAATGATATACCTCTTCGGATGAAATATCCAATGCAAAAATTGCTGTACCTTTTAGGCCGGGAGTGTGTTTATTCCCTGGGATGGGCGGTTGGTGGAAACAGTCCTATCCACCATGTATCATGCAGACGTAGTTTCACGCCACCGTCATCACGCTTATCAAGCGAGTTTAAGCTTTTATGCGATACACCCAAACGGCATTATCAGGCTAAGCTAAACTAGGCAATAGGTATCTCGGGCTTAAACCCACAACCCTATCCAGAGCAACGGACATCGTTACCATTGAGTTAGCCGGAGCGAACTCACAACATTGTCCGAGGTCGCGTGTGCGATTGTGTTCAGCAACATTACTTCAACATATAACGACGTACTGTTTACTGATGAGTGATAGGGGATTTTGGTTCCACAGGAGTTGAACACCACTCACAAATGATTGCAACTCTCGCGTTCCCATAGACTTTCTAGTCAGCTCCTTTCGAAAAGACGCATTAGACTCGAGTTCCGCTCTTGTTACAGCTCATCAGTAGCACATTGGCCATTGGCCGGACTATAACCCCGGCCACGACTTCATGAGGCAGCCGTGCTGACACCGTTCTACTGACTTCGGGTTAGGCAAGACTGACCGATCACATGCAAATGAATAGCCATATTCGATTGTGGCAAGGATATGCACTACTGATGAGCAATGACAAGAGGGAAAGTCGAGTACAGTGTCCATTTCGAAGGCTTCTTACCGGAAAGCCTGTGTAAGTGACTTTCAATTCACATGAAAGCCAAAATCGCTTACTACTCACCAGCGATCAAAATGTCAACTAACAAGGTAATAATTTCTGTAACTCCAACTCGGACCGAAGTCTTAGTTGTACGGTCATCAGCTGAAGTTGACAAGACAGCTACTGTGTTTCCTCCAGAGACGGCTGGGCAGTATGAGCACTATTCACAAGCGAACGTCGCTGAGGGCTCATATGTGATGATTCAGTCCAACCTAATGTGAGATCAATGGCGCACTGGTCAACACGGTTGCCTCACGAAAGAGCGACCAGAGTTCTATTCCCAACCATGACAAGGAAATGCACTACTGACGAGGTCTAAAAGTAGTTTATCTGTACAGCAGGCAATTCCTTCGCTGGAGGTCATGAGGTTATCAAAACCGACGTAGAGACACTCCAACCTAGAAAGTCCGTTCCGAAATCAGCGATACTTAGTAAAATGTTTTCAGGTACGGTGAGACTTGTGCCGGATAAGAGTTTACAGAAGCGTGTGATGTGTTTAATATAACAAACCATGATGCAAGATTGAAATACGGTACACAGGGAAGGAAATCATACTGAATCCAGTTGTGACAAAAAGTCAAATAATGTTCGCAACAGACGAATCCCGCTTTAAAACCTACCGGAGGATGTTTCGCTAGATGGTCCATGCTACCCCACAAGAACAGACTGTAGAGTAGGACCGCCGAGGCCAGGTGAGCAGAAAGCCAAAAATGACCAACTCGAGGTACGCCCGCAAATGGTTCGTCTGGTTTGTGTCCAACTGGTGGTTGTGGTTCCCTCAGACCGCTCCGTACCATTAGCCAGCCCAACAAACCCTGGTGAAAACAATTGGAACAGACGTGCCGGGAGAGTGACAGCCAGCATCTTCAACATTTTGTCATACAGGCAGTAGTGGTACAATAAGCACAGTGAAATCGAACAAAAACCGTGAAGGCAGACATGAACACTAAGTGAATCACAGATTTCAAAGCATAAACACCTCTAAAGACGGATGTAAGGCCGAAACGAATCTTGGCATGGAAGTTTTAAACACTAACCCCGCGTTAGGTGCAAATCACATGGCTGTCGCTCCTATCCAAGCAGAGAGGCATGGAAATACTTTCGACCGGGTAAATCAGTAGTCAACATTCCAATCCAAACTACTGACAAACCATACTTTAGTTGATGTGCCACTTAGATCAATATTACTGTCGCAATTAAACACATACAAGGCGGTTTACGTGTCATGTTCAACTGATGCGGCCATAAGAAGTACACCATCGTACAAGCGCACATCTACAGAGCTTAACGTTTGCCAGCATCGAAACGACACATCAATGCGACTGGAATATGCTCAATGCTCTAGCGAATCAGATAATGTTCGACTGTTGAACAGTAGCACCACAAAATGTCTTTTCCTAGCAAAGCACGCAAAATCACTGTGGGTCTTGAAAATTCCAAAGCCTCAGCAACCCTGGTCTTGATTTATTAGTTCAAAGTTCAGCTGGAGTTTGCCACTCAAATTTTCCACTTGACCAATGACATTGATTTAATCAACTCAGGGTAGGTTATGGGTGCACATTAATGACTTTTGGGAACCGGGTGTGTGAGGCGGTTAATTACAATGTGGGTCCATACCAGTGCGGCCCAACACAAGACCTTGACGATCAAAAAAACAACAATCGTCGAAATGTACGTATATGGGAGGACAAAACATAATGATTGAATGGTTGTTTGTGAGAGGTGTGGGGAACGTTAGCACCGAATACCAATCATGTTCAAAATTAGTGGTCCTACCGTAATAAAGTATACAAAATCAATGATGCCGTCCTCGTCGCACTGCACGACTGAACGATGGCAAATATATCGCATAAAGCTAACCTAGACTTTTTGCGTTCCGCTGTGACAGTCGAAACCACTAAGCTCCAGACGACACAATACGTTCATAAAAAAACGTTTGAAAAAAGTGACTTCAGTGAACATAGTGGGGTGAAATTTCTGTCCGACTTCTTGTATTTCCTCATAACATCCGGCTAGTCCAGAATACGTTCTGTTGTTACTCTCTAACACTGATGTTTAATTATGAGCAATTGTGTGATTCACAGAAAAGAGACGAATGCAATGTACGCACTGGGAACCCTACACTTATTCGACAACTAAACACTTTGTGAGTCCAAAAATGAAGAAGACAAGCGAAGAGAACATGAACACAATTTTAGCTTGTGGAAAAACTAAGTGTAACAATGCAGACTGTACACCTTGTAACATCGTGCGTATTACCCGGCAGAATGTCTCGCTATCACATAAGGCACATCACTATGTATCGAATCCTGGCTTATCTCATGATACTTTTCGAATCTTAGATCTCGGTACCCATTTCAGCATGAGAAGTCTTCCAGAGCTCAAGGTGATGCACACCGCGGGACTGTAAACAAAAGATGGGTAGTCCGGAATTTCGTGAATCCTCCTGAGCGGTGAAACTAAGCATTTTACGAGGTATTTAATTCGGGCAAATATTTGGTGAAAAATTCAAATAATTTACGTAGATTCAACACAATCATAGTGAATGGCAGCAGACTGTAGCATACGAACTTGTCAGCTGATTCTACGAATGCTTCCATGCTGCCAACAAAGCATACTGTTGAGGAGTTCACCATTCGCTACTACTGTCAGATAAATGCCAAGCACGTGTTAGAAGTTATCAGGAAAAATACCGGATAGTTAGATTCGATGTGAAAGGAGTCGGTAGAATGAGTAGACGGTACTATCGTGATTTTTGAAGTTCCAAGAACAACTGATGGTTCCTGTTCCTGTTATTCGAATGAACGTCCAGGATTTCTCTTCTCAGCCTATGAGAGTGGATTACTTTGGACCCTTCCTTGTCATGAAGAAGACGTATCGTTGAGTGTTCATCTTTCACACTGTGTACAGTCCAATCTCGCCCAACCGACCCGAACAGTCTTCCAGTGACCACGGTTATCTCTCATGAGAGTGTCCCAAAGGAAACCATTTGTCCCAACCGATTTAAAAGCAAATAGACTGGATGTACACAGTGTAAGCATACACCACCATGCTGAAACCACAATAAGTACGGTTCACTAAGAATATATTGATATGCAATGTGGTGGCATGCTACGCTTGAAATGAGTATAATATGCAAGCATTTACCTCAAACACTCTACCTTACTACTACGCAGCACGATGAGACGACCATCTCAGGCACCAGCCCAAATGATCAACCAAGGAGTAGTATGTGGTGCTTTGTGAGATTTGAATTAAGGTGGATTTTCTATGGCCATTCATTTCCATGGCACTTCATTGCAACGTTCCCTTAGAGATAAGACAGTCCGATCGATAAACAAAGCTTGCCAAGTGAAAAATTGCAAACCGTAATCCCAAAGTACATGTAGCCGTAGTTCCATGCAGTACTGTGTGTTAACTACGGCAAAGTATGATACTTTTAAGCTACGCATCGTATAATTTTGGTCGGATGTCGCATCGATCTTTCTAAATGTAGCAGGCTGCTACGAACCTGTGACTTGGACATTGGTTTTCTGTCGCCTACGCTGCTGGCATTCCAAAAGTGTTTGGCCAATTTTCGTAGGTTTCTCCAAGAAACATGAACTCGACTGTTGTTCTTCATACTGATCACGTCTTCTTACCTTGTGCTTTCAAAAAAATGGGCAGCCAGACATACATGACAGCTTGTTGGCAGGATCGAAGCTGTCACGTCAACTGAGAGACCAGCCACCAGAAAAGCACCACAGGTAGACACATGGGATTCCATAACCCATCAGCGTAGTCAGCAGCTGCTGATCAGCGTTGCAATGCGAACGCCACCTAACAGTTAAAATAGCTAGATGCCACCGCAGCGGTCAAGACTGACAACAACACGATAAACCTGAGCATTCTTTTACCAGCATGGCAGTGGTGCTATCGTATTTCACGATTATTTCTGTACTTCAGTCTAACGGACTCAATGACACGTCACACTGAGAACAAAATCGCCTGCAGTTCGACGAGCAATCGTGGTTGCATCATGAATTCCTACTATGTTACCCTACTGAAAACATTTTCAGTAGCTCATTCTCCACGCAAACAAATACAACTAACTGAGACACCAGGTGTGCGTCTGCAGCGAAAACATTACACGGCAACGAACGTGTTTGATTAACTGATATGATGTACCGGCTCAAAATGAGGAAAATTTTAAAAATATTAATTGTCAGACAGCCCTGTCAGCTATCGTGAAGGCGAAATCATACAACAGGGGCTTGATTGTAAAAAATAAACTGAATTACCGTTCCACTGGGTAAAAGTTTTTCGCCTACTCAAGGTTTAGTAACAAAAATAGTAGATCACGCAAAGGAGAGCTAAGTGATAGGACAGAAATAACTTAAATCAAGACTAAACATTGATATATGCTGAAACAAGCACTCACGTAGGTCGTTTTAAGTCTACCTTCAGTTTCAACAGCGGCCTACTCGTTCAAGCTATATATATATATATATATATATATATATATATATATGGCTTGCCCTAACTTGAAAATATATTTCAGGCGGCGCGATCTTGAAGACTCACAGTTACCAGCCGGAATTGTTATAATAAAATGGTGACAGGTCTGTGTCAAAAGGCTTCTGAACTGAAACCGTATGGTAAGTCTAATGTCGGCCGGATTGTGGGACGTTGAAGAAAACGAAACAGGTACATTCAGAATAAATGCGACTCACGATAGCTGCAATAACCTTGACAATAAGTGAAGTTACCATGTACCTATCTTCAGCGATAGCCTGAAAGAGTCTAGGCGCAAGGACTCCACATACTTCACACAAGTTTGTGTAGATGATTAACTGAACTTGCAAGCTAGTAAAATTTTTACGATTACACTAGTTTCGCTTGACTAGTTCGTTTTCGGCTGTAGTATGGTTATCACTAACAAATACTAAAAGCAAACTGTGACTAAGGAATAACCTCGTCGTACACTGTGAAGAAACGGCTGCACCTTTAAATTGTATAACTGAAATGACGGGCTAGGTAGTCTTCCCTTCAATAAAGAACTATGCCACTATTGACTGCTGTAGTAACTTCTACTCAGCACTGAAAATCAAGAAATAGGTAACTTATGCATATGTTTGGCACTTTGATCCATGAAAAACATGACAACTGCCGTTGTGGTTTAAAGTACCACATGCTTCTACTGGATTTTCTAACCTTTCTAACATTTACGTTGGTCCTCGATCGACCAATGTTCTTCCAGGCATCTAATGCGAAAATAAACATGCAACAAATAAATGCTGATATCGTTATTCCCACAAATTCAAAATACTAACGAGTCCCCAGCATGTTCCCTGCGCAGGAAGCTACTTACCCTAATGACAATGATTTTGACACCGGGATTGCTAGAAAGTGATACTGCAGAATACCTTACGGACTGCAGTCACTCTGTAAAACCTACAGGAAAAATTCATGGTCACTATTGTTAACAAAAAACGGTGACAACCATCAGCAGAATTACTACACATTGTTCTCTGTAATTCAATTTAACCACTAGTGATTCATCACATTTACGTAATAACCGTTTGTAAGCAACGAGTTTACTTTTATGTCGATCAACACTTGCCATATCTCTCTTTTTATTGGCCAGACACCACAGTTTGTTCAGCAGTGAATGTTTGAGTAGAGTCATGGCTGTTTAGTAGTTGGGTCTCCTCCCCTTCTTTTCTCTTTACCTTCGATAAAATTACAGCTTTTCCCCCATGTGTACGGCTGTTAAGCATAATCGAGAATCATTACTGTACTACTGTCTGATGGTGGTGATAGTGATGACACTAGAAGCAACGGATTAAACAGCGCTGAGTAATCTGGACATACCGCCAACAAGACCATTTTAGGTACGTACAAAACGACAAGGAAACGTAGACAGCACATCCACGTTCACGGACAAGATACACTCGTGTGTTCTAAGTGCAACATATCTTCTTGAGGCAACACACTGCTCAAAACTAATTATCAGCACGTAGGCATTTAAATCGTGTGGTACAATTCTAACTTAAAATTAGCATTTCGTAGAAATGGGTTTCCCAGTGATTAAGTTGATATGCGGAGGTGGTTAACACCAAAAACTGTATAAAAATGGTCGTTTCGAGTTTGATGGAGGAGAGATGCAACGCCGTTTGAAAGTCGAAGACAACATGTAGTTGTGTGCACGGTTATTGTGCAGTGTACTTCAATGGTCGTCCGTGTGTTTGAAAAAGCCTAATCTCGGAATATAACACTAGCTCGCGTATGTACACTGCAAACATGCACCGTAGTCATACAGTGGATTTCAGACGGATTCGGCTAATAATACGATACCGCAGCTGACCAACCGGTCGGCCCGGAGGTCCAGATATTTTTCAAAACGCAGACTAGTGAAATACTAGAAATAGCACACTTGAAGCGCAAACGTCAAATACCATAAACCAGTAAGGAGAGCTCAAGCGGCTGGTAAACGGAGCTATGGCAGAAAGTGAACAAGTACCATAAATCTAATGCACGGCAAGATATTGTCTATTTTGGACCGAAATGACTGTGCCCCCACGGTTGAATATAGAACATGAGTGGCCAACATATTAAGAACAACAGTGCACACTGCTATATATATATATATATATATATATATATATATACCGTACTAGTGACCGCGAAGAGATGTTCAGATGGTGAGGCACGATCTTGTGGGTATACAGCAGGACTAGTTTTCTAGATGCGATACTGCTTTCTTCCGATTAAAGAGGAACAGCACTCCAATCGCCCAAGGGTTGGCCGTGACCACGGGCGTACTATCCAGTGCGGTCGAAAACTTTGGAATTACTCATAAGTCTGATGTAGCTTCGAACACATCCACTGCGCACAGCAATGCTCAGAATCAGGTAGCACTGTCTTATTCACCAAGCCCTCGGGTTAGGCAAGTCTCTCACCACCAAGTGAGTCGGATTGTTAAGTCACTGACCCTGAAAAAGAGCTGTATTTCATTGTCTCGCAGATTAGATGATTGAGTCAGAGACTCGAAGTGGAGACACTCAAACCACCCCTTCCGGTGCACAAACTATGCTATCTTCCAGCCAAAATAACCCGTAGATACCGATGTTTTTAACGTTCACATCCTTCGATCAGGCGAACATCCTCTCAGCTCTGGAAGTGGATGCGTGTTATCTCCGGAATGTGTCCTTGCGACTCTGGCATTGTCCTTCACTTGAATACGCCCTCAGGCAATGCTACGGTTGAGGAGGTTCGATCTCATTATCATCATCAGCATCATAGACCGCAATACATCAGTGGTTCACACTTGCAGCTCGGTTGTTTGTTTGCAAGGTGTAGGCACCTTGATGCTGAATGTTTGAATATGAACGTAGTCATTTTCAGTAGTTAGATCCCTTCCCGTCCCCTTCTTTTTTGTTCTCTCTTTCTATATAGGGTTTGCTTTTTCTTCATGGTTGTGTGGCAGTTAAGCATTAGTGTGAACCACTGATGTATTGCTGTCTATGATGATGATAATGATGATGAATGCTTAATTGTCACACAACCATGAAGAAAAAGCAAACCCTATATAAGAAGGGAGAGAAGGAAAAAAGAAGGGGACGGGAAGGGACCTAACTGCTGAAAATGACTACGTCCATATTGAAACATTCAGCATCAGGGTGCCTACATCTTGCAAAAACAAAGGTGTGAGGTTCGATCTAAGGATCTTTGATGACGATGAGGCCGAATCTTGCGGTCAGGTTGGAGTGGGGATAGCATTAAGTTCCGAGGCAAATCAGAAACTGCTCGAGTAGATCCCAGTGAATGGTCGTCCATATGCAGTAGGACTTTGGTCAAGGTCTGTCGACACAGAACAAAAAACGTTATCTGTCATATCCACATACGTTTCAATAGTCAATCGTTTGGATGCTGTCAACAACGTCTTGAACGATGTACTCCTTAATCTTCTAAGACAAACTAGGCCCTAGGGTATCGCTGTGCTTGCTGGTGACATGAACGCAAAACTGTCGTCTAACTCCGGACGAGAAGCAGATGGGTGGTATGTTCAGTGTACGGACGAGAAGCAGATGGGTGGTATGTTCAGTGTACGGGCGCGACGCACTGGCAGTAGAGTACGGCCGCTACAACGGCGCGAATCGCACGGACTCTACAAAACGAGAAGAGCATTTCAGCATGGACGATAACAATGCACCATGTGGATATTACATTGCGCAACTCAACCATGGACGCAAATAGACCATATCGCTGTCAGCTATCGATAGTACCACCTCAAGAAAGATTGTCGTCCATTTTGAATTAATCGCCTTGCCTCAAATCAAACCTTTATTCTTGTTCGTTTTGTTTTATCAGTTAATCAAACAGAATATGCTCGTAAACACAAAATGTCCAATTGGAAATGGAACGACAGGGTTACATGAAACAACTGACAAACAGCATTGGTAATTAAACCGCTTGGATCACAACAGTAGAATGACCCAAAAGAGCGCTGGGTAAAAATCGCAAAAGCTTTGCGGATCTCCTGTGAAAAGGATTATTTTAAAGATGCACTGTAGATATGACAGAAGTGGATTCATGCTGATTCAGCAGCTTATGAAAAAACGACCGGGCCCACTTACTCCGAATATGACGAAGACCGCCGTAAAATGAAACGCCAAATTACGAAAAGTCTACGTAAGGACCGTGGGGCTTGCTTCTCCGAACAAGCCAAAAATATGGAGAAGGCATTAGTATCAAGGAACAGCTGTTTCCCTTATCGTTCCCTCTCATTCTTGCTTGCACTTGTTGTCAGTCAGCTCAGTCAGCTGAGGAGGATGGATACTGTACGGTCACTCATGACATAACGGACCGCCACCTATCGGAAATTGAACAAGCTTCGCAGGTTAAATTATTGAAATGTAATGAAGTCCCACGTCCAAATATTTTTTCCCAGCACCTTTCACAGACAACAGTGGAAGACTGCCGTCTGAACTGACCAGGCTCCTCTGCTCCACACAGGAGGCTGAAGAGGTGACTCGTGACCGGTGCTTACCAAGTCGTTCCCATTTTCAAAAACGGTGTAGGAAATCATGCGTAAAAACCATGGAGACATTGACCTTTTCTCCATGCCATGTAATTCGCTAACGAGTCTCATAGTGCAGGGGCTTATGAAACTCAGAGAGCACCATACATGAGAACATGCATGCTCCCCGTGCGGTCGCGACTGTGCGGAGCATGGCTTCACCTTGTGATAGACATTGGGACATCGGCACACCTTTTCAGTCGTAAGAGTTTTAAGCACAAACAGGGCTTTCGATTCGGTTGCTCCACATGCTCACTGGGGTCATATTTATCGCAGAGAAGTATTGGTTAAATGTGTAAATAAGTCATCGTATGTTCACTCTGAGTACAGAGTGCGCACTTATGGGTGGCCATCTCGAGCATTCATCATCATCATCATCATAGACAGCAATACATCAGTGGTTAACACTAATGCTTAACTGCCACACAACCATGAAGAAAAAGCAAACCCTATATAGAAAGAGAGGAGGAAAAAGAAGGGGACGGGAAGGGACCTAACTACTGAAAATGACTACGTCCCTATTCAAAC